>JADRCD010202524.1:0-38486 GCA_019843815.1 Montemys delectorum | reverse complement strand
TAAATAAGCCAGCTCTTCTAGAAAATGACAGCCCTCCAGGTTGGCTCCAGGTCACCTGGGGCCTTTGTATTTTTCCAAGGACTAAGCATTTCACACCCTGTCCTGTGAGGACACATGTCAAGGTTCAAATCTCTTCACTGCTCAACAGATTTTTCTTGCAGACCTATTTTTGCTTGTTCATGTGCATTTTAAGTGTGGTATCAAAGTTGAGTGTTACATAGGTTGGGGACTAACCAAGCAACTTGTATATTTATAGCTTTGCTTAACCTATATGCAAATGAATATATAGCAATGCCCCCTGAACTGAAGTTGGCCATTTCAGAGTTAAAAAAATAGTTTCTGTATTTAAAAAAAAATTTTTTTATCAGTTTCTAAGCAATATTCACCCCATTGTGTTGGGATCCACACATGAGGCTTTTACTTGTGCCTCATGAACTCTGATTTTGCTTGGACTCATTATTTTCATAGATTATGTTTTCTTTTGTAATAAGGGCTTTCAGAATCTGGTGGCCATGACAGGTCATCTAGTTGAGTCCAGTTTAGTCCAGGAGGATGGCATTAAGTCATTGACCTTGTGAGCTTCGGGAGCTGAGCAGCTGATCTTTCAGTGCCTGCCGGTAGCCCCGCCTCCCTTGCAACAATCTCTGTGGTCCCAGCAGCATTGTCCCTCTTTTGAGTTGTTGAATGATTGCTTTTGTGTAAGAACCCACTAGCTTTAGCTTGGGTTGTGACTTCAAAGGGTCACTGGGAAAGGCACTTTCTCTTTTTTTTCTTTATGGAAGGAACCCTGAAGTGACATGCTTACTCTTCTGTCTGCCTGTCTGCCTGATCTGGACTGCCCTTCACCTTTCAGGAAACAAAAGTTCATTGTCATGCTGATCAGTCATTGTTACCTCAAACTGCAGTGTAACGATAACAGTAGGAGGACCTTACTGGTGGGTTGAGATGAAGGACATCCTAATTCTAATTTTAGTAGCACTTCCTTGATGAAGTGAGTTAAAATTCCTGGACCTTCTGCCCTGAATTGAAAAGAGAGAGAGATTTGCTATTTCTGGTTTCATGAGTAGGGCTTCAGTTATTTATAGAAATGTCATAGTTTCCTTAATAGGAACACAAGTTTAACCTTTCGTCAGTGTCCTCTGCTATGGAAAGGGTTTCCCATCCAAATCCAAAAACTTCCATAGGAAGAATAATGCAATTAAATTATCTCCGAATACTCTCTGCACATTTTTTGGGAAGGCTGTCAGTGGGGACTCTAGATGAAAGAGGGTCTAAATTAGGTACAATTTACAGTGAGGAAGTATAGGGAAGCAGCAGTTGATAAATTCCAGTAGTTGTGAAATCAGAAGGCCCTAACACACTTGAAAGATACACCTGGCAACTACAATACAATTAGCAGCTGTGGACTATAGACAAATTATTGCTAGAACTTGAAGGGAATTAGAAAGCTATCAATTCAACTCTCTCATTTTAGGGATAAAGACGGAAACCTAAGGGCATTTTCCAAAATCACACAACTAGTAAATGGTGGGACCAGATCCCTGATTTCTATGTCTTCTTTTCCCTCTACATCATGAAGACAAAGTGCACAATTTTAGGTAAAGTGCCAGTGAGCTCAGGTTCTACACCTTGCAAATGCAAGAGATTGATGATATCATTGAAGCAGTCTATCTGGGCATAGAAAATGTCTGTGCCTGAGGCGGCACAGTGATCCTTTCGGTATATTTGGGCAAATGGATCAATGTAGCCTACCCTTGAAGAGCTCAAAAAACAGAATCTTCTAGCTCTGTTTTTCTGTGGAGACAGACTGGATGGATTAATGCAAGCCATGGTTGGGATTATCGACAGGGTGATTCTGTGGGTGAACCCATAGTAACAGATATGACATGAAGCCCTCAATGAATGGAGAATGTGAAAGATGTCTCTTGGATCTGCTGCGATTTCCTGTGGAAGTGCCACCCTTCATCTGCATTTTGTCTTCCTCAAACATGCGTAAGGACTTTTAGCATTATAGGATTTGTTCCTGAAAGGCTATTTGGGATTTCACTTCAAGAGAAATTTGCTCAGTTTGCTCATTATAGCCAAGAAGTGTTATCTCCTCTCTTCCTCTAGCCTTTCTCTCATTTGAAAGAAAAACAGAGTAATCCTCACACAAACAGCGCTGTATAACTCTGTGCCAAGAAAACCTTATTTCTTGGGCAACTTTCTAGGGAGATGCTCCTCAAACACAAAGATCCATGTGTATTACCTAAGTAGCCTTTGCCATCATACAGATTCTAGTTCAGTGGATCTAGGAAAGAATTCAAGATTCTGCCTTTTAGCCAAATTCCCAAGAGGAAGCTAATGCTGCCGGCTGGTCCCCAGACCACACTTTGAATAGCAAGGTGGAGTTCCAGAATAGCCTTCAGTTTGGCACGGGAAGGGGTTGCTGAGGATTACTTAGACCGGCTTTACTCTAATCCAGTCTTGGAAGAGTGTTTAACCAGGACCTCTCTCGGCCCAGGATGGGGGAATTATTGAGCCTGTTGAGGCACTAGCATGAACATGGATCTTTGCACCTAAGCCTTCTTAATCAAATCAGCAATATTTGTGGGTGGGACTGTTTGCTTGCACAAACAACCTGCACTTGCCCACAGTAATTAGGTAATTGAATTGCAAACAGTAATTAGCTGCCTAACTGCCTGCTTGTTCATGCAGGTATCCAATTTGCTTTTGAAATGTGTCTTATACTGGTGTAAATGGAATCTGGCGTTAGAGACTGCAGACACAATTAAGAAGGCCCATTGAAAATCTGGCCTTGAATGAGTAGCTCATGTGTATGTCTGTGAGAACTTAAATAATGGTGTATAGATGCATATATAAGAGAATACACATATGAGCATATATGTAGTATCTATGTTAGTCTATTGCAGCTACTGCGTTAACATTTATTTTGTGTAACAGAGAATCTCAGTTCTACTGTGCTACTTAATAAAAATGAGAGCTGGTATTGGACTCCTGTTTTCATGTCTTTGGAATAAAATTAAAAGCTAAATGTTGTGCAATAAAGTGACAGCCGGTCTGCTGCTTCTTTGGTGAGCTGACAAGCTTGTTTGCTTCCTGAGAGCCTGTTGCTGAGCACAGCCTATCATGAATACAGGTGAGGGCTTCTGAAGCTGCCACTCCCACATCACAGTGTGGTCTAACAAAAGGAGTTCCTTTGTGCCCCATGATCTATTTCATAACAGATAGAAAAGCAACATGAAATTAGAAATCCTCGATTCTCCGATGAAGTGAATTTGATGTCCAAGCTGCCTGAGAGTCTTCACTGAATATATTAGATGGTTTTCACTTATCCTTTAGGAACTGGCAATTCTCTTAAAAACACGTCTCACGCTTCTTGCTACTTACCTCCAATGTGTAAGATCCTGCCTTCCTCAGTGCCCAGCTGTGCATCCCTGAGCTCCAGCAGCAAACTTTGCTAAGGTCAGTACATCTAGCTAATTCAAATCACACCCTGAGGCTCTTCTGAAGCTGCTTCTAAGGACTGATCTTGAACCTTCTGACCTACAACCAGTGTTCAGCCCAGTTGTCCCATCCTTTCTAACAGGTGAAGGTCTTTGGAACACTTTATTATTCTTCCTGGGGAATCATTCAAGAGTTTTTGTTAATATGTTATTTTTTTTTCTTTCTTTTTTTTTTTTTTTTTTTTTTTTTTTTTTGTAAATTATATGACAGTGTTTGTTTCTTAATCCTGCCTGCTGAGTCACAAATCTTTTAAATTCTTTCAGATAACATTAGTGGGATTTTCACATGAGGGTTACATTTTTAGGAGAAAAATATGTTCCTAAATGTCTCTCTTTGAGGAATTGGCACAAAGGCCATCATGTGCTCTTCAGTTTGAAAGGGTGTCTGTATAAGAGGACATAGAGTCGTTTAAACTTGATCATTGAAATCCATTTAGTTTTCATTTCATTATGAAGTGTATTATAGGGCTGGTGGTCAAGGCTGTTACCGGAGCTTTTAGAGGTGGAATTCGGAGGCACCATTAGAAATGAAATGAAAAGGGACAAAAAAATCAAGGGCATGTTTTATATCCAGCATAAAAGAATAAATTAGGACACAGAAAAGTCTGGCATTTAAAAATAATAAAGAGGCAATGTATATGTTAAGATGAGAAATTACTGTATTAAAGGCCGCTGTCCTATAAGATAAGGAAGTCCTATGAACAATATTAAGATCCTCCTTTTTAATAGTTATCTTCAATAAGCATCCAAAAAGTCCCCTTAATATTATTATTCATAGTGCAGATGTGGTGGCATAGCCTTGTATTTCCAGTGTTTGGCAGGCAGAGGTGGGAGAATCACAAATTGAAGGCCAACCTGCACTACATAGCAAGTGTTACACCAGCTAGACTATCTCATTAAACAAAGGAGGAAATATTTCTCAGAAGGGGTTGATTTTGCTGAGTTTCCTCAAAGGGAAGAGGGTAGTTTTCCCAATGGATAAGCCTGACTCCAATCTGGTCTTTCCATTCCATACTCTTGGCATTGCTGAAGTTTGTCTTCATGTTTCCGCTGAAATAGTATCAATGGATTTGTTTGCCTCTCATCCATTTATTGTCCTTGTCCACTGTCTACTCATGAAAACAATTCATTCAAATGAAACTCCTTACATCACTTCAAAGACTTGCTGATCATCAAATGACAGAACCAACTCTGTAGCCTGTGAGACCATTTACAATCTGGTTCCTATTTATTTGCATTGATCTTCCAGGAATTGCTTGCCTGCTCATGTATCCAGCATACACATCTCGCTAAACTTACCAACATTTCTACTTGTCAAGTTTCTCCTACTGATTCACATGATCTACTGGATAAGGACTCAGACTGGGATAAACCCAAAAAGTCTGTGCCGTAAATTGTCAAACTCAGGACCAATAATTCGGACTGATTACACTTTAATTCTTGGACTGATTCCACTTTAATTCTTGCAAAGGTTTATTGACTAGAAAGATCACTTGTCTAAAGAAGCTCAGAGCATAGCTGTTATCCATATCACATTACTCTATAGCCAACAGTCAAGCATATGGAAGTCCAGATGGGTGAAGGTTTTTCCCCCCCTCTGTTTTGTTTGCTTCAATTGTGCTGATGGTATCAGAATTTTCATATCCAGAGTTATAGTTTGTACTTATAAACACAGTGAGTTAAGCGGAAGAGTGAGGGAGAACTTCAGGACTATGTCTTAAGAAGAGAGCACAGAGTTATCTTCTTTCATAACGCCTAGCAATAGGCAAGAATCCCTGCAGATAAGCTCTCTCCTGAGTGGGGAATGTTCAAGGTTTGATGCTATTCAGGAAAAACTCAGTTTATGAGTTTTAGCTTCCAGGAAGCTAAGACTTCCAGGAAGCTAAAAGTTCCAGGGAGCTAAACTTTTTGGTTGAAAGAATTTTCCCTTAGGTAATATAATCTCTATCCTGAGAATTGAGTATGATTATTAAAACTGCACCCAATCTTTCCCACTGCTTCCTGTTGCACTTTCCATCTCTGGAACCCACGGGGCTGGAGTCATTAGACTTGGTAAAGCAGACTGCCACCTTCCTTACCACAAAGCTGGGAAGAAGTGAAAGACAGGGAGCGTTGTTGACTTTGGGATTCCTCTTGAAGTTGTGTGATACCACTGGTGCCTCTGGAATGCCTTTTTGTTTTTCCTGGAATTCTTGACAATTAGAGATGTGTTAAGGAATCCTTACTCTAGCACATAGGATTTTGCACACACAGTGACTTTGCATTTTTAACACTAGAGATCATATTATCTCTTTTCAGCCATGCAGCATTATGGGCAAGCAAGCGTTCTTTCAAAAGCCAGAAGGATAGCATACTTGCATCACTTCTGTGAGAATTTTAATGAAATGCAGAGTAGTTAGAAGACACAGAACCTTTTGGTGCCATGCAAAGTTGGAGAAGCTCTATTACTTATAAAATTTGTTATAATACTTACCTGACAGAGGATATATGATCATGTAAGTATTTTTCCCATGGCAAGAGTTACTTGTGGCACTCAGGGTTGTGCTGATCCCTAGTACTTCCTCTGCAGAATTTGTGGTAGTAGGACTACATTCAAGTCCTCCCTGAAAATAAAAGAAAGAAAGAAAGAAAGAAAGGAAGGAAGGAAGGAAGGAAGGAAGGAAGAAAAGAAAGAAAGAAAGAAAGAAAGAAAGAAAGAAAGAAAGAAAGAAAGAAAGCAAAGAAAGAAAGAAACAATAAGAGGAAGAAAGGAGGGGAGGAAGAAAGGAAGGAAGGGACAAACAAAGATTATTCTATGAAGTCTTTATTTTGTCAAATTATGTTCTCCTTAATGAAAGTATGTAACTGAATTAGTGACTAAAGCTGATCTGATTACATTGAATTCAAATACCCCTGACTTTCAATATGATGGACCAGAACAAAAGTGATCATCTTCCTTAAGAGCTGTCAATGTGTCCAATCATTTCTGGAGTTGTCAGTGTTCTGTAAGTGACAGTGCACTTTACTGATGAACTGCAAAGCCTGTTATCACTTCAATTCAAGTGATGAAGAAGTTCCACCAAAAGCCCACAGAACAACGCCAACATGCTTATCAAAAACACCACCAGGAATGTAGCTATTAATACACAAACTTTGCACTCATTCCTCCTGAAAGTAGACACTTGTAAATAAAAGAGGCCCTTTCTTTGGTCCATTTTTTGTATTGATTATATTCTTTATTATTAATAAAAATAATTAACATTTACTATTAACTTCATTTATAAATTTTACAAATCATTAAATTAAATACTCTACTAAATATTAAGAGATTCATTCTAGACTTATACTAAATACAATCTCTATCATATGAAAAGTAATATTTTTTTTTACTTTCAGTGCAAAAATTATTAATTCGAATGTTGTCTCATTCGAATAAAATGGGCTTTGTGCTAGGTGATGTTTTTCCAACAGTACACTAGTGAGAGGTTCTAAGTACACCTAGGGTGAGCTTGTCTAAACTGCACTGGTTATATAGGTCCATGGACTAAAGCCATTTCTAACACACTATAGTTTGAACTTACAATGAGTTCATTAGATATAATTAACTTCATCATAAGTGAGAAATTACCTGTTCTCAGAGCATAGATAAGTCTGGATTTCCCATCCCAGTTTTATTTGGTACTGTATGCCTTTCTAATAGATATAAGGATCCAATTTAGTACATATGAAGTGATACCTCATTTATTATTTTTCAATTTTCTTTTTCCCCATTTTTATTTTGAAAATTTTTATATAACATATTCTGATTATGGTTTCCCCTCCTCAACTCCTCCACATTCTTTCTTATCTTCCCTCTTATTCAAATCCACCCCCTTTCTTACTCTCATTAAGAAACAAGCATGCTCCTAAGGGATAATAATACTATACTGTACTGTACTGTATGATAAAACTAACACATTGGAATTGGGCAAAACAAACAAATTGAAAGAAAGAAGGAAGGCACAAGAAACAGAGACCCAGTGGTTGTAAACAAAACTTAAACCATACATAATATATATGCAAAGGTCCTGTAGTGCAAAAAGAGAGAGAAGAAAAATATATAAATAAAACAAAAATAATAAGATAAAACTTTTTAAAAAAGAAAAAGCCCTGAGATAACATTATGAGACAAGAAACCTTGAAAGATGTCATGGAGTTTGTTGAGAAATCTTTTTTATTTAGTAATTGATTTCTGTTTTCTGCAAATTAAGTTTAAATATTGAATGCTGTGTTATTCTAAGGTGAAAACTCACCCAACATTTTAATGCCATCTTTGAAAATCTGAATGCACACTTAATGTCCCTGATACCGTATAATTGCAGCATTCCAGGTGGTGGTCATAACAAAGTGACACTGTCTGCACACTTGTCCCTCTGAGGTACCTACATCAGAATTCAGAAGTGACAGCAACTTGAAAGCAAATTGCAGAATCAATAGTGTATTACTCTTTTAAGAGATTCTCTATCATGAGTGATCTGAGAGGCACAAAAGGGGCAATATTGTATGGGAATATGCATGCCCAGACAACCTGGAAGAATTGCAGGAACCTCTGTAGTTTCAGACATTTGCAAGTTCATTTTATATATATTTTTGCTTTTTAGTTATACACAGGAATGATGTGTATTAAAAAATCATATCCCTACATCTAAAAACTACATATACATTTCCACTGTTTATGTTATTTAACATCAGGCACATACATGGACAGCTACAAGTGTGTTTACAGCCAGTTCACAGACCCAGTGACATGACACCATCTCTAGGCGACAGCATCACTCCTGCATATGTTATCTCTAGGCAACAGCATCGTCTCTCCTGCATCTGTACCTTTGCACATGGGCCATGGCCTCGCCATACATCCCTCTGTGCATGCACCACTGCCTGGATGAAATACTCATCCTCCTTGCCCCCCCCTTTCTGTTTTTCCTCCCTCTCCCAGAGAAAGCCTCTGCCCCCTCCCAATAAAACCTACCACATCAGACCTATTGCTTGGTGTGATTTGTCTGGGACCACGTGGCTTATTCTAACAATTTATTTTCACCGGCTTAATATTGTATTGTAAATATTAACAATAGCAACTTGGAAATAGAAATAAATAAAAAGCAAGCATATTAAAAAAGAAAAAGGCAAAGAATCCATAAATGAAAATCACATGAACTTTTAAGTGGAAAAAATATAAATGTGCTATCAAAGAGCTGTTAAAAATGAAAAATGAATTCACTAAAGTTGCAGGATACAAAATCAACATACAGTAACATTTTTGTTTGTCAATAATGCACTTGCTGGAAATAAAATTTAAAAATGGATCTTATTTTAAAAGTTTAAAACAACATGAAATATTTGTGAACACATTTAACCAAAGTAGTAAAAGATCTCTATAATAATATTATTTTAAAATAATGATAGAAACTATAGAAAACATATGCAATTGGAAGATATACTCTTACTGCTATGCATATGATCAAAGTAGGCATAATCATTATATTGAAGCATTCTCAACATTCCTATGTCTATGACAATATCATTCATAATGCACAACACACAGTTCAAACAAGGTATCCATCTCAATGAATGATAAATAGAGAAATTGTGACATATACAATATACAATAAAATATTACATCATGAAAAATAATGGAATTCTGACATTTTCAGCAGCATGGGTGGAACTGCAAGTCCTTGTTTAAGCAAAACAAGCCAGAAGACATTGAAGACAAATAACACACATCCTCACTCATCTCTGAAAATAACCAGCTGATCTCAAAGAAGTTAGGTAAGAGGGACCAAAGAGCAGTAAGCAATGAAAAATTACCTCTTACTTTTCATGACACAGTAGGGTAACTGCTGACCATAACATCCACATAATTCAAAAATCACTGAATATATGATGGTTCCCAACATAGAAAAGATTAGAGTTTGTAGAAATAGAAACCCTATGACCTTGATATGACCATTACACATATACATGCATCTATTTTCATACTGTCTTTAATTAAAATTTGCAGATATTATTATGAACAAAATTCGGAATGACAACTACAAGACTGGGACACTTTTAACCTTATATTAAGTACATACAAAGGGGCTCTTGTTTTAATGTCATTTAATGAGTACCGTGATTTCTAACAATGTAGGAATAACTAGCCCTAAATCAGTACTCTTATAAACAAGCACATCAGGAGGCCAAACACACCCAGTAAAAGATTGGGAATACTGATCAAAAAGACCTTTGGAGCCTCAGACCAGGCCAGATGTCTGTTCCCTTTGGTAGAGGTGGATTTCCATGGTCTGCTTGGACTACAGCTCCCTCCACTAAAATCAGAGTTTGTCTCCATTAAAGAATTAGGTCCTATGAAGGCTCTATACCCCAGTGTAGGGGAATGCCAGGGCCAGGAAGCAGGAGAGGGTGGGTTGATGAACAGGGGGCGGGGGGAGGGAATAATTTTTTTTTCCCAAGGGGAAACCGGGAAAGGGGAGAACATTTGAAATATAAATAAAGAAAATAGAAATCAAACGTAAAAAAAAAAAGAATTAGAGTGAGGGTCCATACAACATATGAAACATACAATAAGGACCCCAGAAGAGATCATGTGGAGAGGAGACTCACAAAATTTAAGACAAGCCCCTCACAAGAGTGCTTAGCTAGGGCCTATGCTCCTTCTGGCCAAGTGAGGTGTCTTAAGGCTTACCATAGTGCAGGTGCTACAAGGAGTAACATGGAACAGGGAAATTAATGACTAAATCTCACTTGTTAAAATGTTAGTACCATGGATGGATATTCTCCAGAGAAATGTTGCTTTTGAAAGGACCATGGCTGATTCCAAACCCATACAGCAAAACCAGGTACAAAAGCTTAACAAAATCTGCAAGTAGATAGAGTTCAGAAGTTCAGCTCTATCAAATTTCAGGGTCTGGAAAACACCCTGGCTTTCCAGACATCTTCCCTAACAAAGACTAAGTAAGATTAAGGTTATATAATATAAGGAAATAATTGGACTACATACAAATAGTTTTCAAATAAAACCAGCAATATCCAGAGGCTTTATAATTCATTATCCAAAATGCTTGCTATATGTTCAGATCTGTGCAGAAACATGAAAATGTGAGTCATGTTCAATAAAAATGTTACTTTAAAAATATACTCAGTATGGTCCATATGTTTAGCAAACAAAGAATATATGTATATGTATATATATACATACATATATATACACATACATACATATATATACACATACATATATATATGCATGCATACATTCAAGGAGTTGCAGAAAACTGTGTTCTAGAAAAGAAGGAATTGCAATGTGGATTGAAGAGCATATACAATGTGGAAAAATAGTTTAAAATATTAGCATAGCCAAGATGATCCTGAATATTTTAGTTTGTATGTAGAGACTGTAAATACTGGCTAGAGGTAGGAAGAAAGAGAGGGAGGGAGGGAGGGAGGGAAGGTAGGAGGAGGGAGGCAGGAAAAGAGGAAAAGGGGAAGGAGATAGAAGGAATAAATAAATATTTGAAAGGATAAGTGGAGAGGTAAAAATATCTCTATTTTCAATTATATGATCATTATATATAAAATCCCTTAAGAATCTACAAAAATTGTTATATTAGTAAGTTATTTTAATTAACTAATAGGGATAAAATTTCAATATGCAAAAGTAAGTTGTATCTCTACATACTTCCAACTAATTGAAAAATAAAATATTTAAAATATGAAGATCATTCATAGGCCATCAAAAATGATCTTTTAGAGAATAGGCTCATTTTATGAGCTCTATATACTAAAATGGCAAAACATTGCTAAAAGAAATCTAAAGATATTCAAGACCAAGCAAATAGAGAGAAATATAAGGGGTTCATAGCCAGGAGCCTATGTTGATACTCATTTTCCCTAAATCTGCCCTAATTCTGCCCTGTGAGTGTCATTTTAACTTATATATACCAGTGAAAGGATTAAAGTAGTAAAAACAATTTTGAAGTTGAGAAAGGTAAAATAATGACAGCATTTAATTTCTAGATTTACAACAAAGTTACTATAGTCAAAACACCGTAGCATTTTATAATGCTATAAAGATATACCATTGCACACCAAGTCTAAAAAGCCCTTCCTGCACACATGGCCAAGTAATTTTTAGCAGAACCCCTGACATAATCTGTTAAAAACACATAATTCGTTTATTCAAATTCAACTACAGAATATTTATCTTGAATTCCTGTCTCATGCCATACACAAAAATTAACATGCGGTGAATCACACCTGATGTTGAACATGATTCAACTCCCAGAGAAAAATAAGACTACCAGAAGAAAACATGGGTGGGAATCTTTGTAAAGTTGAGATAGGCAAAGGGTATTACAAAAACTGAAAACAGACACAAAAAGTAATAACGGAAACAATACAAGTATAAATATAAAAACAAATAAAAGAAACAAAACTTTGTAAAGAGAGTTTTATAAATATTAAAAATTTCTGGCAGGACTGGTATCAATGAAAATCGGACATTGCCAATTTGTATACAACTTTTAAATCTCTTATGTATTTTGATGTGCATAGGTGTTTTCTCTGAACCACATGTTCAGTGTTGGTGTACCACATGTGTACCCAGTGCCCATGGAGGTCACAGGAGTGCATAAGATTTCCGAGGAATTAGAGTTACAAACTGTTATGAGCCACCATATTGGTGCAGGTTCCCAACGGGGCCAGAAAGAGGTTTGGGGTGCCCTAGATCTGGAGTTAGCAGTTGTTGTGAGTAACCATTATAGGTGCTGGGAACCTGGATCATTCGGAAGAACAGGAAGTACTGAGATATATCTCTACCTTCCAAGTCTGAATTTAAAGGTTACATTAAAACGGTAATTTTTAAATCAGTGTTTGGAGTTTTTGTCCTCTGTATTAGTTTGCTTTCTATTGCTTCGATGCAACACCAACTGAAACAACTTGAGAGATTCATTTAGTTTACATGTCCCTATCACAATCCATCACCGAGGAAAGTGAGGGCAGGAACTCAAGCAGGAAATTGGATGCAGAGACTGAAACAGGGATCGTGGACGAATGGTAGTTACTGGCTTGCTTCCATGGTTTGCTCAGTGTGGTTGCTTATTAAACTCAGAACTACCTGCCAAAGGGTAGTACCACCCACAGTGGACTGGACTCTCTCAAATTAATCATTAATCAAGACAGTTGGTCCTATTGACTTGCATGCATATCTATGAGATGAAAGTATTTTCTAAGTTGAAGTTTCCTTTTCTCGAAGACCTTAGGTTTTTTGTTTGTTTGTTTGTTTGTTTAGGGGAGTTGTTTGATTTGTTTTTTGTCAAGCTGACAAAAAAAGCAAATAAGGAATTAACCAACCGTTCTTCAGGTTTGGAGCTAGAGGAGGGCGGCTCACAGCTCCGGCCCTGATTCTGTTTTTTCTAAATGCTCTCTGTATCTTCAATGGAATCTCCTTCCTCCCTTCACTGGAACCTGAAACCTCACTGGTCAGCAGAGTGGGACATGGATGGGCTCACCTTCTCTCTTCTTAGGAATAATCAGCATAATCCAAATGCTAGACATCATTACATCACTTGTTTTGTCTAGTATTCCAGTTGATTGTGAAAGATAGTTCTTTCTCATGGAACTGAATGTGAAATCACGTGCAAGTGCAAGAGCATTTTCATCACAAGTGTTTGTATCTTTAAAGCTAGGCGGATATGACAAGAATTCCATGTACCCCAGCTAATAACAGTTTCAAAGAGAGGGCTGTGGAAACATTCCCATGGTGTTATATCATTTAATCTATATTAACATTTTGCAGGTGGCCTGGAGAGTGGATTTGTTTTGGTTTTGTCACAGCTACTTTTAAAAAGAAAGTATAAGATGTTTGACAATGATTCAGGAGATTTTTATATGAATTGCACTGGGCTGAACTTGCATACAGTGTTCCAGTGTGTGACTCAGACTGTAATATGGTTTATAACTAAAGATCTTGGATGTTTTGGGGTCCCCTGAATAATAATAATGGTATTTCTATCCTGCAGAATTGTGAAGGTATATTCTCTGTGCATAAGAGAAGCTCAAGAGCATTTGAAAGAGCCAATTTCCTTTTTAAACTGACAACAGCAACCCCAAAAGACAGCTAATCATTATTTTTTTAGTTCAGGAAAAAAGAAACATGGTCTAGGCTCAGGGAAAGAGGGCCAGTGATCTGAGAGTCATGTTCAAGTGCACAGCAACATAATGAACCCAAGAAGGAGGGTCTAGATCCAGAGGAGGCAAAGTTGGGATCTTTGCATATCTCAGACCTGATCAGGCATCACTTACCTTTGTTGGTATACAAAAACTATTGGCCCTCCAGTAATGAGTGTTCACTGCTCTGTAGAGGAAGAGCCCACTCTTATTCTATTGTTATTAGAGTCTGTATTTAGTAGGATACAGCAACTTTACAAAACAAATCGGGGGTGGGGGGAGAATTTCTACTCATAAACTATTTCCAAAGGGGTAATAGGTATTAGATTAATTTTTGTGACGAAAATTATCTTTTTTGCTTCCCTTTATTGAACAGAAAGGACAATCCTAACACTGTTGCAACCTGTGTTTGCTGCTATACCAACATCAAAGAAACTGCTACCAGGCAAAGAATAAGAAAAGGCCCACTCATTAAAATGGTTTCATGTCTTCTGATTCTTGCAGAGAGTGTCCGTCAACCATCTCCCAATTGTGATGCATTTTATGATAGAGAGACAGGGAGCTAGACAAAGATCACCAGTTAATTTCCGTCCTAACAAATGACAGAACATATCATGAAACACAATCGCTTGAGCCAGGAAGCCTTGGGTCATGGCTTCTACATCACCCCAAGCAACGGCCTTTTACTTTCTGGAAACTGCTTTAAATTTAAAATGGATCCAACAGCTACTGCCCCTTGGTCCCAGGTTTTTGAATCAGAGGGCTCTGTGGTAGGGTGTAGAGGAGTTTTGGAAGAAGTTTATATAAAATTAGCATTGATGACTCAAAAATAAATATCTCACACCTTTTCTGTCTATTTTAGACAGTGGTGCCTTCCTTGTATACTTTTTGTCAAATATGCTACTTCTGCAAAATTATGTGCTTATTCAGATTATTAAATTATTTTTAATAATATTTTTATACTTTGAAATTTTCATACATGTATATAATATGTATTGATCATATCTACCCACCATTACCTCCTATCAACTTTCTAATATCCAGGGCTCCAGGAACTTGAAGGAAGTGGTAGTCAAAAAGATATAAGAGTTTGTGGGAAAGAGAGCCTTGAAATGCTAACTTTTGGACTTGACACAGCTAGTGCACACATTCATCCATACCAACAGTTGTCATCACACATAATTTGCAAAAGGTCAACCCAGTTAAAATACCATCATACATGCAAAAGGAACCCAAGACCCCACCTCTATAGACTCATGCTGCTGAGAGACCATGGGTCTCTGAGGGAGACACTAGGAATAACATAAATCTTTTGAGACTTCAAAGCCCACCCCCAGTGGCACATCTTCTTGAATAAACACCAACACCTATTAATTTTTCCCAAGCAGTTCTGCCAGCTGGGGACCAAGTATTCAAACATATGAATCTATGGGAACTATTCTTATTTAAACCACCATAGTGAATCTCTCTCCTTTGTGGAAGTGACCACCCAAAAGTTGCTGCTGCCCTGGTGAATAGCTACACACCTATGGCATGTGGCTTCACCTATGTGTTTGGCTTCCTTTAATACCATATTAAAGCATTATAAGTAAAAGGAAGTTATGATAATTATATTAAAATATTTTATTGTTTATAGTTCACTAGATCCTGATCTGAATTCTGAAGAAAATATTAGGAAGATCTTTTTTAACAGTGAAAAGATAATCTTATGTATTAGCTCTATATTTCCATAAAAACAAAACATAAGTTGAATAAAACAGGTTAAAAACAACCATTTATTATAATATATAAAGATTATGTGGAATGAAGGGCATTTCTGCTGATCTCACTTGGATTTTTTTACTAGTAAAACAATGGCTTGTCTGGAGGTAGACATTTCAGTGGCCTGAACTGTCACTAGTTTGCAGCCTCTGCTGAGATGTCTAAACTGACAAAGATGGTCAGGCTTTTTATTAGTACATGTTCTTTCATTCTGGGCTCTTTCAAATGATGGCAGAACCAATTCAAAGAATAAGCAAATCACAAGTCCCTTTGAAACTTGCATAGCCTCAGAGGTAATATGATCCATCAGTCAATGATGAACAAAGTTAGACCGGATGCAAATGTCAGTAAATAGTCTTCTCTTAAAAGTTATGAAGAATTCATAGCTATATGTAATCTAAGACTTCATATCTCAGGATCTTAAAAGCAACTTTTGGAACTGTACCATGACTATGAGTAACAAGAAGGCAAAGCATTACTGAATGCTAATACAGGTCAGTTAATTTTGTCATTTTTGTACATCAAATCTAACATAATATTCATTATAATATGAGTGAATAATGTTTTATTGTTATATATGAAGTATATAAGACATTAAGTAATTTACCCAAGATTGTGTAGTTTGTAAGCACTAAAGCAGAATTTAGACCCAAACACTACATTTTGAAATTGCTTCCAGAATAGCAAGAATTGTATAGTTTTGTATACTACAAAATCATAATACTGTACAAGCTATCATCTATCATATTATCAATTATCATATATTCAGTGTTTACAAACAAAAAAACAGGTATTATGTCACATATCATGGGTCAGAAATTCTAGTAAACCTGTTTGATTTGTTTTCTGTGGGATCCACAAAGCCAAAAATAAGATTGAGCTATTAGCAGAAGCTCTGGGAAGGATCCACTTCCAAATGCATCCAGATTGTTAAGTCTGGAAACCTTCTGGAAACTGAAGGTTTGGAGACTCATTTTCTTCTTGGCTGTCAGTTAGACAAAGCCCACTGCAATAAGAAATCTGTGAGTGTGGATTCTTGTGTATAATTCAGATCCAGCAGTGATGTGTGAATCCTTCTCACACTTAGAGAACCTTTCAGATTTTCTTTTGGCAGCAGCTGACTATACCCAGAAGTTCACTACCTATAAGGTAGCACATAATTAATGGGCCCAACATATATGATATAGGATATCTTAAGTCTTATTACCTTAATTATACATGTAAAATCCTTGTTTAGCTGTAATATAGCACATCTTAAGTTACAGGGACTAGAGCATATACACATATATAAACTGTCCTGCCTACTACAGTCTTTAAGTGCTCTTGGAGTTAAGGAGAAACAGAAAATTTGAGACAAGTGAGTTACCAAGTATACATAAATGTATATTTGGTTGGATTTTAAGCAAGTATATAAGACATTCCTAGGCACTTACTGGCTGGGAAGAAAGAAGGAAATGCCTATGGGGAAGCTGGTCCAGGGAAGCACTACAGCTTACACAAATAAGGACACAAAGGATAATATGAGGCATTTGTGGTGAGTGATAATGATTAGAATGATGGATTTGTGAGAGCAAACTGTTGGAGACCCATGCCGGAGTGCAGAAAAGGTGAGCAGTAGATAACCATAAATGCCTCCGAGAGGAATCTGGGGTTTGTTCTGCAATGAACAGGAAATCATTATGTCTTGTTTGAATAGACGAAAATTAAAATGACTTCTTTGGAAAAAAATTCAAACTGATAAAGAAACACACAAAGGAGGAAGGTTGTCAGTCACAAACATTAGGAGCTATCATAAACATTTAGTTGCACAATGATAAGATTGCGATTGCGAGGGAGGAAGAAAAGGACTGAGAGAAGTAAGGAACAGTGGACGATAGGACTGACTGAACACTGTATGAGAAAAAGGAAACTGATTCTGGATTAAGGTGATGGGAGGGATGAGGTGGAGTGTGCTAAAAAGAGGAAGCCAAAACATCAAATGTGATTACAAGAGATCCCTGCTTTGCCTTAGTAAGGAGCAGGCATGGTCTACATCCAGCTCAGCCTTCTTGGCCCACTGCTTTTCTACTTACTGTAAGTAATGGGTTCCTCCAGAAAGCAGGCTCCCTACTGGGATCCCCTAACTTCAAAAACCACATTCCCAGACACAGAAAAGAGGATGCCTTTTTTTACTATTGAAAAGTTCCTTTTAATATCTGGAGTTATTTTCCAAACAGTGGTTTAATTAGTGTTATTAATTTCTATACTTAATGAAAAATTCACAGCTTCATGGTTGCTTCTGAGGATTTTGTGCATTTGGAAATGAATCATATCTTTTTCCTTTCTTCTCTTTTTTAAATACAAAACTTTCATTGACTCAGAATCTTCTGAACTTTAATCTTCAAGAGGGCATCTCTGCATCTCAGAATTGATGTATGAAATGATGAAAAAGCTCTCTGACTGAACAAGAGGGTGGATTAGGAGGCTGGGCTAGAAGGTGCTTGTTAATAAACAATCTTTGGCAGGCCTGAGATTTACAGAGGGTATCATCAAAGTGGCCATGTAAATGGGGACATATTGACAGTTTTCCTCCTTAAAGGGAGAGGCTAGCAGGATTTATATGCTTCAGCCACTGCTCTCTTGGGAACTCTACAATGGGCTTACTTTGTTTCTCTTTTAATAGCTTCTTCTGGGTACTTTATGGACCAGTTCTCTCATTGCAACTGTCTGATCCCAAGACATAAATTAATTTTAGATGCACCTTTTATCCATCTTGTCTGATACTGCAATATTCACCATTTGTTTGGGTTGCCATGGAGATAATTGACTTCCTGCCATGGTAGAAGTCTTGTTTAGGGGTATTAAAAGAGTTTGAGTCCAGAGATTATTTCATTTTAACACAGTGAGGAAAGCCACCTCATCAATGAGGCATTTGTATACATCTCCCACTTATAACTGGAATAATTTCTTTTATTACCTTGTGAATTTTTCTCATTTTATTTTTTATTATTCTCTTTTTATGTTTTTAATCTCTACTCTCCAAGATGTTAACTAAAACCATAGCAATCAGTAAGCAGTCTATTTGCTATTTGGGGTAGCATGGTTGGACATAGCATCCCAGCACAACAGTTTCTGAAAAATTAAAAATAAAGCAAATGAAAGAAACTGCAGGAAGGAAGGAAAGGGTGAATTATAAGGAAGGTGGTACATTTTATCAAGGCAAGAAACACTTAGACATTACTTCATAAAATTAATCTCCTTGTAACAAGTCAGGCTGTTAAACATTAGGCTCCTCTGGAGTTGGTATTAGTCTTAATGTTTGCAAAAGTGATTGTTGGATTCTCCTATAAACTGTTGGAACAGGCAGACAAAGGGTCCCTCTTCAGTACAACAGAGAAAAGTTAAGTTATCAGTGTTAAAATCATTCTTTTGAAGGTGTACAAATAGCTACAATGATAAAATATATATATTTTACATATCATATGTAAAATGATAAAATATATATTTTACATATCATATACATATACATATATAAATACATATACATATATAAATACATATACAAATGATAAAATATATTTATATGCATTCCTTCTTACCTTGATCAGTTTAACTACCACAACCAATTGTGAAATTTTTCACAACATACTACCCAAAGATTTCTTGCAGTTTAATGGCATTTTGAATCATAAAGATCAGAAAAACATTGCATTTGTTACATGTCATCTTTGAGAATTATATGGGTTATGCTATTCCCATATAATTCACACACATTTTAACATCAAAATATAATCCTATACCAATTATCCACAAGCATAATATGTTTGCTAAGATATTTTTTGTATTTCAAAAAAGTATTACTAAAAGAAAAATGATAAATCAAGAATCAGAATGGGAATTCTTAGGAGCAACAGTAGTGAACAGAACACTAAGGACCTGCTTCAATTCTTTAAAGTGCACACACAGCATAAAATCAATTTGCAATGACCCTGAGAATTGGTCTTCCTCATCACATGACAACAGAAGAAATAAGGGATGAAAACAAATTAAAGTAGGTCCTTAAATGTCTTTTTTGCCTTCCAAAGGTTCCAGGTAGCACTGAGGTAAGAAGCATTCCAACACATCTTCCGGATGTTTATCAACGTCACGGGGGCTTTTTCACAGCAATAGCTTTTAAGCCAATCTTAAAAGGTTGTGGTTTCTTTTCTGATTTCTCTTTCATTCTTCTTGTTTCTTCAATCAAAAGGAAAGCTGTTTTGAAGGATGTTTGTTCCTGTAACATTATGCTAAGCAATTGAGAGAGAAAAAATAATTGATGCAATCTTGACAAGTATGAAGGAGAGAAAAATACGAAGTGTGAACTGGGTCCATATCCAGAAGAAGAAGGGGTAAGATACACAGTTTCAGGCCATACTTTTTTTTTTCTCATTTAACTAGGCTATCTAAAAAATGGATGGTAGTGCACTACTTCCTTATATACTGTCAAGGAAGCTACATTTTAAAAGAGATTTGCTATAGTCAGATAGATCTCACCCTATAGGTCTCCATTTCTTAAGCCAAGGACTAACCCACTAATCTCCAAACCATATTTATTTTAAACATAATAATTGGCCTCAATTACGACATTTAAGCTGGACCAGAAAGGATGTAAAAGTGTGTAAAATGAAGAAAGAAATTCTGGAGTAACAAGGCACACATGAAAGACAGTGCATGACTCCCTGAGATAACATAGGTAATAGCGTGTAATAATACATAGTTAGTCTTACGTAGCTAGCCCTGTGCTAACTGCTCCCTACACATTAATTTATTGCACCCTCACAATGACATCTTCATTTCAAATATAATCATTCCTATTGTATAAATGTGGAAAGCAAAGCTCGGAGAGACCAAATATCTAGTCTAAATTTAAGCAGCTAGTAAACAGCAGAGATGGCCTGAGTGCCATGGTCTTCTATCCAGTGCGTCTATGGCCTCCTATACCCTGGACACAGACCTGCCTCCATGCCGGGGGTCTGATTATAAAATGCAGGAGCAGAGATAGGGCCGGGACACAGACCTGCCTCCATGCCGGGGGTCTGATTATAAAGTGCAGGAGCAGAGATAGGGCCAGGAATTTATCATTCAAGTCATGATGAGAAGTAATCTCTTGTAGACTTTGGGGGTTAGCATTATTACACAACTTTTCATGGGAGGATAAGCTAAGCTCGCAAAGAACTTTTAAAAAGATAACTCTGGAGCAAAGAGAAGTGTGGATTGGGGAAAATAAATTCTCAAGGCACTTTTGTTTTATTAAGAACAGACTTATAAGTAAACAAACATATACATAGGATACCAAAAATCATAAATATTATGTATACACATATATGCAAAACATACATACACAAGACACATGTATAATGACACAGATCACATACTCTCATTTAAAAATCATACAATCATATACAAATTTAGCACATAAATGTATATGCAAATTTAGCATATATATATATACATATGGCCATATATATGCATATATACACACATATGTATGTATATATACATATATACACATATGTATGTACATATATATATGGCGATATATATATCTGACTATTGCAACAGTCTTTTAAAATGTAGCTTCCATGACAGTGAAAGGAAGTAGTGCACTGCCATCCATTTCAAAATAGCCTAGTTAAATGAGTAAAGAAAAAAAATTGTGGCCTTACCCTTCTGTTTCCTCACTATTTCTTGTCTTCTGGATGGAGATAATTATAAATGTAATACTTAGGCCCCTCTACATATACAAACATACATATAAACCACACATACACATACAATCCCATATACATTTACCACTCATATACCTGGACACACACGCACGCACACACACAAACACACAAACACACATAGAATAGTTAAATCAAAGGAATGTGTACACACACACACACATATATGAGGAGTGTGTGTGTGTGTGTGTGTGTGTGTCCATTCCACTGCTTTGAATATGAGATACAGACTCAAAAAGAAATGATCACGTAAATGTGTTCATATGATTTCTTTTTGCCTCCCCTCTCACACAGAGAACACTCTCCAGCATTCTTAGCCTTCAGAAGAATGCTTCACATGTCCACCTTTCATGCAACGGTCAGATATTAGAAGGTCTGGACTCATATGGATCTTCCTTCAGCTCGAAATCATGCCAGGTAAACTGTTTAGGTGTGAGGGCAGTGCTGTCCTCAACTTTTGCAGATGATGTTGTGATTGCTTATGTCTTAAATTAAGCAGTACATTTTCCTTCCCTTGCTTTCATTCAGCTTCCTATTAGAAATCATCTACTTTAAGTCTGGACAGTGACAGTGTTCTGACCATGTTAGACAGCACCAAAACAAGAAAATCAGTAAAACTACATGGAGACCTTAAGTCAGCTTCATGTTTAATTTTACACATTATTTTGTATAATAAATATAGAAACATAAAACTGATTATTTGTAATAATAACATTGTATCTAAACAACATGAAAATATTTATTCTTGAGTCAAAATGACTGCCGCCTCAATGCTTAATTATACCCAAAGTGTGGTTTGTGTTCATAAATTCCTTTTAAGGCTTCAGGAAATTCTGGAAAGCAAAACCACATTTCTGAGCAAACATGGTTTAAGTTTCACTGAGGGACCATGAAAACTACATCCTGTGGAACACACACAGGGTATTTACAGGAAATGTGCTCTGAGATACTGAGCCTGTTTGGTCTGAATGGAAGATCACATTTTCATATTTTAAGGTCAAATTACATCAGCTTCTTTCCAGTAAAAAAAAAAAAAAAAGAAAGAAAGAAAGAAAGAGAAGCATCATCCTAGAATGTTAATATCTTTAAAGCCTCAGAGCCTCCCTATTGTGATCTCTCAGGATAATTCACTGAGGACCCAACTGATGAACGGCAGTAGCCATTTAATACCCGAGTTGTGCTGAGGAGAAAGGATTTCCAGGATAAACCATTTGCAGAAGAAATTCAATCTACAGCCTTTATTTTCAGAACATACACTTAGAGTAAAAGAAAGAATCCTCCAACACACACAAATATATATTCCCCCTGTCTTCTATGTATTTCATATCGTTGAGCTAATTTGGAACTTTGGCCTTTGTGATTATATAAAATCATTTCAATGAAAGAAATGACCAAAGTGATTTATCTTGGTGTCCTCTCTCCATACTTTTTTTTTTCATCCTCATTGTGGATGTGGTATTATTATATTTATAGGACCACACACAAAATATATTCAATCATCATTTCCTAAGCCCCACTGCCAGGTTAAGAATGAGACAAAATATGGCAGGAGGTTTCACATTTGCCCTCAGTATGTGTGAAATCCAGCCAGAGTGATAAGGTACTGATGGGACTAGCTAAGAATCAAATTTTTAGTTAGAAAAATGATCAGGGTGGTACCCATGGCTTTAAGAATACAAGCCGGAGTTGGAAAGGCTCTTGCATCCTTCCAACAACAGGAAATGAAAGTCTCATTTCAGGGACATAAACTTGAATTCTGTTGAGGGACATTTTGGCTGTTGTAGCAGATGTTTGAGACCCCATGCTACAAATAAGGAGTGTTAACGATTTCAGGTGGTTATCACACCAAATTGACAAATAACAATAACAAAAAAAAAATCCATAAAAACCTGAGTGGCTTCTGTGAGGTTTGCTGGCATATTTTCAAACTGCAAAAGGTTGCTCATAAATTATCTTTCAAGTTGATTTCTTATTTCTTTGTTTGCTAGTGAAATGTTTTAATGAGCATCGACACTACCTTGATGCGATTGGGAGCTAGTGTTATTTGTGGAAAACGGGTTAGGTTATTGCTCAAGGACATACCTGAGTGAAAGATCTTTCCATCCCAGCAAGACATCAGTGAACTCACAAATCTTCTGGTGAATTGGGGACAGCCACAGCCATGATCAAAGCAGGAAGGTTTGAGTCTCTGGGGACTTTTCCTCATGGACTCATACAGATGACTCTTTCGGAGTCTGCCCGGCACTTTCTAAACAATTATCTTCCTCTTTCATTCTGCTAGTGTGTGCAGCCTGAGACTCTTGCACAGAATCCCATCCATATCTGTCATGTGTGAGGGTCAAACTGGATGATAGACAGCTCGCCTGCCCACACCTATGGGGAAGGACACCACTGTTAATATTCCTGCTGTAGACTGAGCAACCTAGATCTATAGGTTAAGTAAATGCTATATCAAAATTGCCAACCTACAGGGGAAATAGCAGTATGTACCATTTGCAGGATATCTATCATGTTGGTTTTGTTTTTGTTTTTCAATCCTGAAGGATTAACTATAGCTATTTTTTTTCACAGAGTTCTAGAGGCTAACTAATCTGCCCAAGGCCATACATACAGCAAGAGGTAAGGCTTTAGGATTCTATATCATTGTTCTTCTCTGTTCTGGGGTTGAAAACAGCCCACAGGAGAATTTCAATTTTCAATTTAAGCAACATGAAAACGTGGTGATCTACTAAGTAGTAACTATATTGAGTTAATACTGAAAGACATTGATAAAAAAACAAAGAAACAGAAAACAACAAAAAAAATGCTCTTTTGGAAGTCTGCCTGATATTATTTTGTGTGTGAAGGCTAAGGAAGGAGCCCCGACCACACATTGGAACTTCATTTAAATGATACTGTACCATGCCCAAAGTGGACTGTAATACAGAGTACTGCTCCTTCTAAGATAGTAACTTCACACGCATGCAAACCTCCTCAGAACCTCAGTATGAAGTTAATTATTTGTCCAGCCATGCACAGTACCTTCGAGAGTATACCAAGTGAAAATCTGAACTCAGTTGTGTTATATATCCATATGTTTCCTTGGTGAACAGTTAGGCAAAAGTCAGAGATTTCAAGTAAAACATTTCAAAGCCACTGCACTATCCTTAAGAAAATAAATGTTACTCAAAAACTACTAAAATGCTATGCCCTTGAAACAGAATGAAGAAAAATGAAAAGTGAAGATTTTTTCTTACATAATACCAATCTTACTCTCTTCCTTTGCAGTTTGAATGTAATATAACCTAGATTATAAAAGATGCACAGCATTTTACATGAAACACATTCTTGTAACTTTCCCTCTTTCATTCCTCTCTACGGAGGCCTTGATTTCAGAGCGACATAGTAGTTGAGATTTGTAATAGTGTTGTCAGCTTGACAGAATCAAGAACCATCTATGAGAGGATTCTAGATGTGCCAATGGGGGATTATCTTGATTATAATGATTGAGATTGGAATACACACCCACTGTGGGTAGACTCATTCCCTACTGAAATCCTAGATTACATAACCTAATAAAAATGAACTGAATAGCTGCAAGCATTAATCATTCTCTGCTGCTGTGGTGGCTGCTTTCCCTTTTGATTATTTATTTTTAATTATAGGTGTGTGTATATGTGGTGAGGGGAAATGAACACACGCACACTGAGCTCAGACAAGGGGTATCACCTCCCCTGGCACTGGAGTCATATCTGTGAGCCATCTGATGTGGGTACAGAAAACTGTACGCTGATCTTCTTCAAGAACAGTGTGTGTTCTTGATCATGGAGTCATCCCTCCAGGTCCTCCTCTGCTTCTTGACTGAACATGCTTTGTGATCTGCTCCCCCAAGCTCCTATCCCTGTGACTTCCTTGTCTTGATGGACTATAACCTGGAACTGTAAGCCAAATAAACCCTTCCTCACTTGAGTTTCATTTCTCTGGCTATTTTACCACAGCAAAAAGAAATGTTTGGTAACCAAGGAGAGAAACCAACTTGTTCATTCATTCATCTAGAGAATATCTGTGTTTCTACTTTTTTCCTGAAGGATATTGTTAACCAATCAACAATCCTCACCCTTATGAAATGCCTATTCTAGTGATGGGAAAGATGGCCTAAAAGAAATAAAACAGAGAATGTATTAAACAGTTGGCAAGAATAAAAATAGAGATAGTAAGTACCCGAGATGCAATTTTAAATGTAGTAATTATTTAACATGAGAGCTCATGTAGTCCACAGAATTGCTACAAATTTCCAGAGGTTTCCATAATAAATTAAAGGCACTAGGTGTCTGGTAGTCTTAAGTTTTCTTATGCTGAAGGTACAGAGACTGTGATTCACCAAATGGGTGCTAGGTATCGAGCCCTGGTCCTTTTCAAGAGTAACAAATGCTCTCAACCCTCTAAGTCATCTCTTTGGCCCTTAAATTTCCTCTTTTTGTAACGTCCTGGGAAAATTAGTCTCCTTTTCCTGTGACTGCATTTTAGCTTGATCATCATAAAGGCCTCATTTCCAAATAAGATCACATTCATAAGGTAATGGTGATTCGGATCTCACCATCTACTGAGGAGTCACAATTCAACCTATAAGAAAATCAATTAAAAGTCCTGAGAGTACCTGGTGGAGGGAAGAATCATTAAAGGGTTGATTGCTTTCATCAGGGAATGGTGATGATTCCTGCTTCTATATTTAATAAAGGCTAATTTCAGGCCTACAAACATCCATAATGAATTATTTAATGTGAGCTGGCAAAAAAAAAAAAAATGTGCCTATTGAACACAGATGTTGTTTTCTGCTCCTATTGCATTTGGCTATAAAATAAGAAAGGAATTAGTACTCTCTGGGGACACAAGGCCACACAAAGTCATACAGACAAAGGTGTCCTTAACCAACCCAGAGCAAAGCTGCCTACAGTGAGCTAGTACCTATGCCAGGGGTGTCCCAGACTCAACTGCTTTGTTTTTATTAAAAATAAGGATAGCATCTTTCCATGAAGAAAACAGAAAATATTATCAAGCTAAAATTTCCCCTCTGCCAATAAAGTAGGGATAATGGGCATCATGTGGATTGAGCTGATCACATAAATCACAGCTTTGAAGCACAATATCTGAGTGTTTCCCAACTGAACACTCCTTTTCTGTATGAATTAAAAATGTCTAAAGGGGGGTTTATTAGAAGGAGACTATCAAAGCTTTTTATGAACATGCTTCCTCTTTTGATCTCTATAATTTTCAAAAAGTATTAGACATCTCATGATTTCTAGCACAACTGGAATTTTAAATCCAAGAATCAGAAGGAAAAAAATGCAAATAGAAAAGACATGATTCTGAAGCCCCATCTACTTTACCACAATTAGTCATTAAGCATGGGAAATGAATTTCAGCAAACAGCCTACTTTACCTAGCATTTTATCAACTGAAAAGCTCCAGGAAAAAAAAGGCATTTTTAATATCTGCTAACACAAATTTTCAATCTATTAGCCACAGAACTACAATAAGGTAAATCTTACCTTTCTGATTGGTTTTAGGGAGCAAAGAAAAATTACATCTTGGTGAGATTTTCTTCAAATAATTTAGTTTACATGTTAATTTCCTGCTTATTAAATATTATCTATGTGAATTTTCAGACTCACCCAAGAGAAAAACATTTAAGTCACAGATGATACTTATAAATATGACTACTTTGAATGTATATAAGCCTTACAGATCATCATAGTCTTGGGAAGGCATACTTGTGGATCACTGAGCCAGAACAGGTCTGAAATGATTATTTATTCTTCAGACCTCTCTTCAAGTACATTAATATTAAGATCCAAATATTGTGAGATTGTTTTTCAGATTCTATTAAAATCCTTGTGACAAAAGTTCTGGTGCCTCCACGGAGAAGAGAGATTACTAGAGAGTAAAGACAATATCCTTAAGATGCCTGGTTTCCAACATAATTCTAACTGCATTCTCAAGACCCTTGTACTCAGAGACAATGGTAGCTCTCACTTGGCATAAAAAAAACCCTTCTCTTGTTTCAGTGACTGGAGACTGTTACAGAAATCTACAACTTGTCAAAATGCAGACAACAAATGACCAGGAGATACCAAGCCCCAGTTGGTGCATCTGCCCTACACCTAAAGTTCAGACAATATCATGGTAGATGGAGTGGAAATATTCAAACAGACAGAAGATCAGAATTCCTGTTGCAAGATATTGTCTTATATATAGTAGGGATACTATGCCCATGAAGTCTCAACAATATGGTTACCAAACAAGACCTGCATAACGACTGTCCCAGTTGGTGTGCCAACATGGATGGAGGGAATTTCACAAAGCTTCATCCCTAAATGAAGAACATGGGAGGGATACAGGAGAATTAGGATGGAGAAGAAGGTGGGAGTAGAGATGACATAAGTATAGTACTTTTGTATGAAAGTCTCAAAATACAATTAAAATTAAAGTATATAAATAAAAATAAATTTTATGGAACAGAGCTACTGTTTTCCTGTTTCATTGCAAATATCTGAGATTAGTGGTTTTAGCATCAGTGTCTGCATAGATTAATAGATCATGGTCTGTTTATAGAATGAAATAATAATTGGTTCTCTCTCTTCCCCCCTACTCTCTCTCTCTCTCTCTCTCTCTCTCTCACACACACACACACACACACACACACACACACACTCTGGAGGTTGATCTGTCAGGTTACTGGACTACAGAATATTCAAAAGAGGCCAAGGCACCTGTTCAGGTTAGTTTGAATGTCTCTAACAAAATACAACAGACTAAGCCACACAAATTGCTGAATTTAATGTTATAATAGATCTGGGACCAGAAGTCCCAGATCAAGTTGGCTGAAGAATAGTTCCCTCTGAGAAGTGTACAGAACATCCTGCTCTAGATATCTCTTCTGACTTACAGGTTATCACCTTCTCATTGTGCCTCTACATGGTCTTTGCTTAGAACTCATGAAGTTAGTGTCTCTCTGTGTTCTATTCTCTTCTTATAAGGATATTAATGAAACTAGGGCACTTCATTTAGCTTAATTACTTTTTTAAAGTTCCCATCTTTGGTACAGTAGCACTCTGTGATGTCAGAGGTTAGAGTTTCAACATAGGAATTTGATAAAGGGATGGTACAATATGGTCCCATAACTGCACAATAGAAGATATGGGTATGGTGGTGTGAATAGGAATGGTCCCCATAAGTTCATATATTTAACTACTTGGTCCCAATTGGTGGAACTGTTTGGTGGCCTTCTTAGAGGAGGTTTGTTACTGGGGGATGGGAGGGTCAGGTCTTGAAGTTTCAAAAGCCAATGTTGTTCTATATATGTTCTTGTTGCCTCATAATTTTACTTCAAGATGTGAGCTCTCAGCTACTGCTTCAGTGGCATACCTGCCTGCCTGCTTCTATGGTCCTCATGGTATCTTAGCAAGCAACACAGAAGTAACTAAGACAGGAGAAAATGATCGGGTTAGGCTTGGTAGTCATGATTCATCATCCAGAACTAGTTCATATTCTTTCAGCATGAAGGATAAAAGTAGACTTTGCCTTCTTATAAGAGCCACAACACCATCATCTCCTTTAATGAAGAAAGAATTAACAAAGCATGGATTATAACAGCAATATTAACCTCCTTCTGTGCTTGAAAGTTGCCAGTCTCTCCCTTTCTTTCTGCTACTTGGATCAAAAGCTATGTGGATTGTAAGATAAATCTTTAGATATCATAGCCCGTATGCAATCTATTTTCAGATTTCAAAGCCTTACACAGCACAGATAAGAGATTTTTGGCTGGTGTTTTGTTTATGTCTTTGTCACTGGAAAGTGCTTTCTGTATGAGTGAGGGTTATTACATGTAAAAGGTTTTTCCAGGTCCCAGCATGCAGTCCTCAATTATCCAATTAAAACTTGTTGAATAAGTGAATATTCCTTCATAGAGGGAGAGTTCTAGAGCTAGGACTGTTAAGAAAGGGACAAGTTCTGTGATTACAGAGTCATTGTTTTGGGCTTTTCTGAGTAACTTCATTTAGATGTTCTACCCATTTCAAGACAGGAGAAAGGCAGTTTGATGCTATTATAAATCGCAGTTATTTCATTTTTCCCCACTTACCAATGCTGGCTTTACACTATTTTCTTATTTAGCTGAAGGATACAATTCTGAAAATGATTGATTTTCCATTGACTAGATTTTACTTTGGTTTAATCTGTCTGAATTCCAATCATGGAAGAGTCTTCCTATAAAGTAACTGATGAGAAGGGCACTAAAAATACACGCATTCCTCTCTTGCTTTCTCTCAAATTCATGGTCTTTTTGTCTCTAGTAGTTCATTTATATGTAAGCATATATATATATATATATATATATATATATATATATATATATATGTATGTATATATGTGTGTATATAATAAAATATAAATTTAGTTAATACTACACACACACACACACACACACACACACACACACACACACACATATATATATATATATATACTATATATATAGTCTTAGGGTTTTACAGCTGTGAACAGACACCATGACCAATGTAAGTCTTATAAGGACAACATTTAATTGGGGCTGGCTTACAGGTTCAGAGGTTCATTCCATTATCATCAAGGTGGACATGGCAGCATCCACACAGGCATGGTACAGGCAAAGCTGAGAGTTCTACATCTTCATCTGAAGGCTGCTAACAGAATACTTACTTTCAGGCAGCTAGGATAAGGGTCTTAAAGCCTAGACCCTTTGGGACTTTCCTATTCCAATATGGCCACACCTTCAAATAGTGCAACTCCCTGAGCCAAGCATATTCAAACCATGACACATGTAATTATGTAACTACAACCTTCTCGGGACACATAAAAGAAGTAGGAACAAAAAGACAATGAGAAACTTACTTATGGTCATACCACACGAATGGGAAAGCTGGACACACGCACACAGCCACACTCTAGAGCACTCCACTTTCAAGCCTACCTCCCTGCAGTGACTCACTGTGTGAACTTAGAGCAAACATTCATCTTCTTCAAGTAAGTTGTTGTTGTTTTTTTTTAAATCTGTAAATAAGAGAGTTGTACCAGATTCCTTAGATATCTTTTTTTTCTCTGTAAAAATAACTTCTGCGATCCAACTTGCTGCCATGTAAATCCAGCCCTAATAACCATTTTTTTTACAAATACTTTAATGGGACAGATCCCTATCAAGACCAGGTACGGAAATACTTTTAACCTTATTTTATTACCACCTCTCACTTATTACAGAATTAACAAATGAAGACTTTTTTTGGTAAGATACGATGCTTCTCTTTGATTATTTCCAACTTTTTTTTTTAAGCTTTAAAATATTTTTTCAAGAGCACAAAATTTAAGGTTTGTGTGTGTGTGTGTGTGTGTGTGTGTGTGTGTGTGTGTGTGTGTGTGAGTGTGTAGTGTGTGTGCATGCCTGTGTACATAGGTGGCCATACCTGTGTGTATACGTAGAGGCCAAAGGAGGGTGTCTGGTGTTCCCACCTATCACTCTTCACCTTTCTCCTTTGAGGCAGAATTCTTCCTAAACACAGGGTTTTTCTTTTTTGGCTGTGCTGACAGACAGCAAACTGAAGTTATCCTCTTCTCTTTTGCATGTTTCAGTGCTGGGATTACAGGTGTCTGTGAGACCATGTCTGGCTGTTACCAGGATGCTCGGATCACAAGTTCTCGTGACTGTACATCAAGATCTCTAGCCTTTTGTTTTTAAGATAAAGAAGGTAGGGTGTTACAGGAAGCAGAGCTGAGCTGTAGCTCTGAGATTCTGAAGCAGATAAATCCTGTCCAGGACAGTTCGCATTGTATCAGTCAGGATTCTCTTAAAGTCGCAACAGTTACTGTATGGATCTCTCCACGTACATGGAATTTATTGGAATGCCCTATAGGCTGAGGTCCAACTAGTCCAACAGTATCTAGGTGTGAATAGAAAATCCAAGAATCTAGTAGTTGTTCAGTCCCACAAGGCTGGGTGTCTTAGCTGGTCTTCTGTATATGCTGGAATCCCGAAGAAGTAGGTGCCAATGACAGTGAAGGAATGGTTGTGCTAGCAAGATGAAGGCAAGCCATCAAAGGACAAAACCTTTCTTCCATTGTCCTTAGATAGGCTTCCAGAAGAAGGTGTGGCCCAGATTAAAAGTGTGTCTTCCTGCTTTGAGATCTGGACCAAAGCCTGTGTTTTGCAGATTCAAGATCTGGATCACAGATGTGACCTCCATTGTATTTCCTTCCAGATAGAGTCAATTTGACAACCAATAGCCATCTCGGATGTCTTGCAACTATTGCCACTCAAGTACTTGATAGCTTAGTCCAAATTGCTTATACTGTATTTGTTTTATGGCTCATTAACATAGTTTTAATACTGATTAGTTTTGGATAGACATCTATCCAAATGGTCTTAGTGGAGCATACTGATTTGAAACCTTGCAACAATCTCTGTGTTGGTCAATTCAGTATACTTAGACAGAAGAGAAAAATCCAGGATGTTAACTACATAGATTGTAATCAGCTACTTCTTACAGAAACTATAAATACTGACATATTACAAAGCTGAGAGTTCTGTAGACATTGTCAATGCGACTACCTCTTTGAGCTCGCAGGAGCAGTGACCTCTTCACCTTCAAACCATTATGTCTAAGCTCTGAGCCCTGTGATTTAGAAAGGTTTTTATCTCCACTGTGCTACTGCTCTGCCTGGCTCTTATCTCAGTGAAAAGAGTCTGTGCTGTGCCCCACTGGCATCGCAAGGAGAAGCTCTCTGCTTGGGTCACAGGTGTCACTGTTTAATCAAAACTTTAAGATGTATCATTTTATTTGCTTATCTTCACAAAGTGTTTTGCCTGTCATTTGCTATTAGGCAATATATCAAATATTAGATTTTTTCATAGAACTATGTATGTTTGAATTTTTTGTGTCCTTTTATTTAAAACAAAAGCAAACGTGTTCTCAAACAAGTGACAATAATTTATTTTGTAATTTTATATGTATAAAATACTGAATAAAAAAACAAATATCACTAGTCTTGCACATCTGGAACAGTACCTATTTTGTCATAATTTCTTATTTGATTTAGGTCATAGAATTTTCTAATTAATTTCCAATCAATTTTTGGCAATATTGGTTGCTTCTCTTTCTAGAAGATAAAACACAACGCAAGAATAAGCTATTTCTGAATTGTTATGGGTTTTGTTTGTGTTTTATTACCTTAGTCCTGCATTTATCTATAGATGTTTATGTCTAAGTGATCTAAATGAAGTTTTTGAGTATTGGGTTTTTCCTAATGTTTTGTTTTGCTTTCTGTTCTTATTTTTACAACAGCATCTGTTCCCAATCAAAATAATAGGGCCAGAGTCCACCGGGCCCAAACAGATCATATGAATATTCATGTAGGAAGGGAACTTTCTGGGGCATTTGAAAGATAGATTTTCTGTTTTGTTGGTGAGTGTTTCCCATCGGAGGCAGGGTAAGCACTAGGCCTGGAAAACAACACAAAGTGAGGTGGAACCAAGGATGCTTCTTATCTAAGTCACAGTTTAAGACCAGTTACCCACAGAGCATTATGCATTGTTCAAGTGGCTTGTGCAGATATGGCATCCTTCTGGGGCAAAGGTGGCAAATGAGCAGACAGGGGTAGAGGCATGATTTTCCTTAGGTAAGCATGAAAAAAGATTATCAAGCATCACTTGACCTTAAACATTTCACCAGGAGACTCTACGTACAGCATAGACTTCAAGTCAGGGGAAACAAAATGAGGGTATCTCAGTATCTCAGAATATCTATTTCTAAATGAATCTTTTAGTTAAATAAATCGATGTAAAAAATTTTAGGTCCCAGAAAGAAAGGGAACTCTTTAGGGTAAATCTTCAGGGGGGAAAAAAGCAGAAGAGTAATTATATATCTTCTTGCCTTTTCCTTGTTTCTTAGAATTGTTTACTCCAATTTGAAAGACTTTTCCAGTCAAATGGCACATTGGCAGTTACTTTCCATATAAAACTTAAATAAGGATGAGATAACGGGTTCTGGGGTGCTGTGGTCTCTGATTCACTGTTGTTGTTGGTTTCTTCCTACCCTAGACCAGCATCACAGTAGTGCTTGTTGATGTCTTGTTCCAGAGCCCCCATTCTATCCTAGAGCAAAAGTGAAGCCGGGGAGTCTTGTGGGTGCTGGCCCAGGCCCTAGGGAGCTTACCTTACCCTAGCTGTTCCACCAGTGGGAACCTCAGTTTCCTCGTTATGTCAGAGAAAAAGACCATCAGACCTATTCTTCTTGAAGCATACAGAAGTTCTAGGAATACTTTCAGCCAGATGATTTCTCTCCCTCTGGCTTTAGCAGTTTGAGGAGCCTGGCAGGACAGAAGGCTTTCAAGCTCTTCAGTGCCAAGTATGTAAGCAGGGTCACCTAGCTTAAGTCACCCACCATGTGGAAGTTTTGGTTGTTTATAGAAAGATCCTTGGCAGTTTATTTAACTTTCTGTAAACCAGGAACTAATGAAAGCCTTCCTCTTCCATTCTAACCATTGCTAGATTTTAGGGAATAATCTCTCCATGTTTTTGCCCGTAGCCATTACTTCTCTGAACTCAAATATCATGATCTGAATCGCAATAATCTATAGCTCTGAAAAGGCAGCTCATACCTGTATCAGTCCAAGAAGCCAGTTCCTGAAACTAGGATTGTCATTTACTAGAAACCCCAGACAAGAACTCTACAAAGAATGTGTGTGTGTGTGTGTGTGTGTGTGTGTGTGTGTATGTGTGTGTGTGTGTGTGTGTGCACATGCACATATGTTTAAAGAAAAGAATACATTTCAAGAATTTCTTAGAATGAATTCTTAATTAGAAGATTTTAGAGTTCACTTGGGTTTTGAGGGAAGTACATGGACAAAACAAAACAAAAAAACCCAATGCGATAGTTGGATTCTTTTAGAACTTAAATTATTTCTAAGATTTTTGTCAAATGGTTTTATCCTTTAATATAAGAATAATGCTGAGCATAGGGTAATTCCTGTGAGGGGCCACTTAGTTTATTGTAATAGCATTTTAAAAAAATGGCACCTTGGTGATGTGACAGATTTTTATAGCATTTTCAAAATTGGGAAACTTGTTTTCAGACACAGGGAATGTCTGGAATATTATCTACATAAACTTTCTTACAAAGAGACTAAAATTACTGACGCAATACAAAACCTAGGTTTCCATAGGTGTTATCAATGCTACCCCTCTGGGCTCTTAGGAACAGTAACCTCTGTTCATGGTAGAACCCATTATGCTTGAGCTCTGTGCTTTAAAGGGCTTCACCTCTGCTGTGCTAGTGTATTGCTAGGCTCTAATCTCAGCAGAGAGAGTCCCTGGCTGTGCCCCTACAGCATTTCAAGAGGCAAAGGGAGGAGGATTCCTTGCTCCTGTCAGAGATATCAGGGATTCCAAGACCTTAGCAAAACAGGCTCGGGATGGAAAAATGTATGAACCAGGCAAATCACATCCATACAGCCAAGCCTTGTAAAACCATCCCCCTACCAATTCTGTGTGATGCAAAGTACTTTAGAGAAAATATTGGCATTGCATGGAATATGCAAAGAACAGATTTGAGGGGAACAAGCAGAGGGGCAACAGCTGTACTTTCCGGCTTCTGGGTCTGAGTTTAAACAACGTATAGGTTATGTTTCCATCCTCTCTTAAAGCATTGCTATTCCTTGCAACCTTGTTTCTGCCTTTATTGTGACATCCTCCTCACTGGTTACAGTGAGACAGAACATCAATGAGTTTAAAGGATTTTTCCCCCTTTTGAACAAAGCATTGCTATTTAAATGTGAAATAAGTGCTTCTTGCTTCTGAATCTGTTTGTCATGTCTCAGGAACGGAACAAGTAGGAGACTGAGACTATCAACCTACTGAAAGGCTGGCTTAACTGAATCACATGCAGTGAACACCTTGCCTCACAAGCTGTGTTTCCAGAGCCAAGACTCCCAGATACCCACAGCAACAGCCGTGCCTCACAATGTGTGATACTCAGTTAGTGAGACAACCCTTTTTAAGAGGTAACTATAAGGAATATCTATTATAGCAGACATTTTATCCCCATACCACGGGTGTTCCTAGCACTGCTTTGGATTCACAGATTTCCAGAAAGGTTACTCTTTACAGCTACATCCTAACTGTGTGCTCAGAAACGAAATACACAGATCCCATGAGCTAGCAGAATGTGACAGATGACACATCAAGATAGTCTTCACACATTCCATTTCCAACTCCCATCATCCACTTAAGCACAATGGCCCTTCCAATCTGCACATGTGTTTCAGGGACCTTTGCTCATGCACAGTCTCTATCCACACTCCAGTAGCCAAGAGCTTGGTGATAAATATCTCTGAGGGAGAATGTTTTTGGCTGGAGTTCTATCCAGGCCATGGAAATTTCTGACAATCTAATTATTCAGCTATCTGCCTAGAGTGGACTTACTTGTCTTACTCCTTGGGAAAACACAGTTATTATTTAGCATGATGATTTTCTTTTGAAAATACGGTCTCAAGAAATTCAGGCTAGCCTCACATTTGCTATGTACCTTGAGGTTGACCTCATTCATAGATCTTCCTGCCTCTTACCTCCTGAATGCTGGGATTATAGGAATGTACCTATATACCAGACTTCATGCCATGCTAAGGACCATAATGAACTTTTTGTGCATTCTAAGTAAGGAGTCTACCAAGTGGGCTCCAACTCCTGTCCTTAAATGGGTTTTAAATAATAAGTACCATTAAGCAGGGTAATTCTTTGTTTTCATTCTTCTTGTGTCATGTGGAACATTTAGCAGTATCCTTGGCCACAACCTATCAGTAGATGCCAGTAGTAACTCTTGCCTGAAGTACAACCTTCCTATTGTAACAGTCAAAAATATTTCCAGACAGGGCCAAATGCCACTGGAGGCAGACCAGCTCCCTTCTATACTCTGGAAATCAATGAATTAAAGGAACGCGCCATTGCATCTTGCTGTTAAGACTTGAAATTTAAATCTCATCTCAATTAACAAACAATATGTTGCAGTTATTATTTGCAAAAGTACTTCCCAGCACCCCGAATTTAACTCTCATAAGAGTCCTCAGGTACTTTGTTGGTATCCTTCTTTTAAAGTCTTAGAGACTGGCTCAGATTTAGTGACATATGCTTAAAGTGATGGATGACAAAACACTGAAGGAATTTCTGCTGCATTTACCTTGGCCTTCGCCCCACCTCCTTTCAAAGTGGTCCACTTTGCATGATATTACTGTCCATTAAGCTCTTCTATTAATTCCCTCTCTGCTAAGATGAAAAGGAATCTTACAAGCTTCTTCGTTCATCTTAGAGAAGAGAAAACCAGGCTGCAGAGAAATTAAGCGACTCGTCTAAGGTAAGGAAGGTGGTGAAATCAGGACGTCATTGCATCCAGATGACACAGTTCCATAGCTTCCCTCCTCATCCTCCAGCTCTTACCTTACTGTATCTCACCTTCTGTGATGTTGGCGGAGATGGAATTGATGTTCCTTTTAGGGCTGAACACTCAAATCCTTTATCCTCAGCACTTTGACCAGATAAGTCTCTCTTCATTGACTAATGTCTGCTGTAAAATGAAGCTTCTCTGTCCATGTGTGGTTGCATAAAGACCTGTACATGGTCAAAAAAAAAGCCCTAATTCCCTGATAGATGGGGTAGAGCATCTCTGGGCTCCACGCCATAGTGAGGAGCAAAGGATGTTGGTGAGGAGAGAGAGAGTCATTCTTTACTGAAGATATGCCCATAGATAGGTTTTCCATGCTGTAGCTGATGGGTCCACAGCCGTGCATATAGAAGCATGTTACCTGTACTTAGTGGGTTATATGGGAGAAAAAAAAGCACAAAGTTCAGAGGAAAGCATGTTCAGGGATTACAGAGGAAGCTGGAGGAGTAGATATGATCATATTTCATGTATACACCTTTAAATTCTCAAAAGTAAAAAAAAAGTTTAAAAATAAGAACCCAATAAAAATTATTTGTAATGCATAATGCATGTTCAATTAAATAGATTTTATTCAGGAATACCACAATAGGTGCAGAGAGCTAGGAAAGGGAGTTAGTTTTACAGTAGGTAAGATACACTGGGCTCAACTCTGAGCACAGTAAGGGAGAGTAGGAATTCAGAGCAAGGAGCAGGATAGAGAGATCCTAAATAGGAAATTACTGAGAGAAACCTCAGGGAGAAGGATGGGGGATTCCAGACTAAACATACATGATTCTTGTTCAGCATGGGCTAGGATAACCAGAATGATCAGATATAGAAGAAGGGGAATCCTGACTCAGTTGAGTGATAGAGAGGCCAACTCTCAACCCTAGGGCCTAGTAAAGAAGAAAGCTCAGATAGCCTGGTGTGAGTTTGGCCAAGGAGAGTATCTTTGACTTGATACAACTCTTCAAACTTCTATCAAGTCTTTTCTGCTGCTACCTCAAGAGATTAAGAAATGGGTAGAAGTAGGTCATTTTGGGTATGTCTAAGTAGCCATGAATTGATTTAAATGAGAATTAGACTGAGAGCCAAGGCACCCCCAGAATAAAATAATTAAGAAGTGCTAAAGTCAGACTGTGCCCTGATCTAACCTGACCTAACTTAGTCCATATGGTAAAACAGTAGTTCCATTTAGACTGTGCCTTGCCCTGAGAGATTCCACTGTACAACCAGCTTTTTTGATTTCACTTTGAGGACAATGATTCTACACCTGGGTGGGAATATGAAGGGCACCATCTGTCTGGTTCTACCTGTGTGGAACTTTCTACGGGGCAGAGATTGACTAATGCCATTTGTAAAAGGATAAAGGGTGCCATTCTATAAATTTATATGCTTGAATTGGGGCTATGAGAACACATGGGCAGATGTCAGTTAAATTAGGCCCAAGGGCTTATTAAGCACAGCAGACAAAGAAAGGGGTGCAATTCCCACACCCCTGGAGTGTAAGAAGAAGCAGACACTAAGCTCTATGATGACACTGGTCCCCGCTGACCTGTCATCTGACTACCTGGTACGTTAAGGGATGGAGCCACAAGCTGAGAATTCCCCACTCTCCCAGGGTCTTCAGCTCAGCTGTTCCTTGTTGTTGACATGCCTACTCTATTGCTGTCCATCCATCCTGTTTACCCATGTGCTGCAAAGGCTTTCAATCTGTCTGTCTGTCTCTTTTATCTAGCAGCAGATTCATCCTTTTGCCATTGCAGTTGAACTCAGCTTTGAAGGTTTGTGCAAAAAACAAAACAAAAAAA
>JADRCD010202523.1:2015-20605 GCA_019843815.1 Montemys delectorum | reverse complement strand
AGAGAGAGAGAGAGAGAGAGAGAGAGAGAGAGAGAGAGAAGGAAGTGACGTTTTGTTGTCCATTGACCTCATGCCCATTATGGCACATGTGTGTGCACATATAAACACGCACATTAAGAAATATAAAAATGATTAAAAACAAGTACATATCTGTAACCTCCAACCTGCTTTGTCTAACAAGATATTCTATTTTCAGAAAAAGTGGTGGAGGGTGGAAAACTGGTAGGGGTAGAAAAGCTCAGCTGGTAAAGGGCTCATAGAGCATACAAGAAGTGCAGGGTTCAGTCTCCATAGGTGCACAAACCCAAGCATAGTGCTCAAAGCTGTAATCCCAGTGTTCCAGAGGAAGATGCAAGAGGAGTGGATCAACCTCAGCTATTTAGCAATTTGGAGACTAACCTGGGCTAACACAAGGCCTTGTCTCAAAAAGAAGGTCACAGGTAATCTCAGGCATTTTTTTGAATGGTTATGTAACTACACTGAATTTTCACAATAAGAACTGACCCAGGACATCTTGTAAAGTGTTTCCTATCAAGACATGTTAAGGAGCAGACAATTTGTTTTTTGTTAGATTTTATTTTGTGTGCACATGTAGCATGTGTGTGGTCAGAGAACAACTTTTCTCTCCTTGCACTGTATAGGTCCTGGATCACACTCAGGCTTTTGGTATGGGTAGTGAGCACCTTTATCCACTGAGAACTCACAATTCCCATGCTTTTTTCCCATTTAGCAAATATAGATGGCATATTGCACGTATAGGGGTGTGGTGTGCTGGTTGACAGTGTTGATAGGCTACTATAAGGAAAAGATAAAGAAGTCAAACTAATTGTGTAAGGTGCTAAGTGGAGAGGTTACCCAAGAGAGACAAGAATACAATCTTGTGCTGCCTCTCTCTGCAGGTTGGATTTCTATGAGTTAGCCCTCACTGGTTATGAGATGATTTCCATCCTCCTCCTTTCAACCACCAGCCTAAAGTGTCTCAGCCTGGTCAAAAACAAGGTTGGAGTAAAGAGCATGATACCCCTCAGGAGTACCTTGAGTAGCTCAATGTGTCCACTGCAGAAGCTAACGTGAGTCTCCCTTCCTCTTACCCCATGACTCTATTGCATCTGAGATGGGTAGGACTGGCGAGTGTTTCTCCAGAATGAAGATGATAGCTATGGCCTCGTGGGAATGCTCTGGTGTTGGGATATACAAGAAACCCCATTCATTCAATCAATTATTGGAGCCCTTCCATTGAAAGGGAGTCTAGTGGGTGTCAGCCAAAGGCCTTTGTCCTAACAAAGTTCTTTTCGAGTATGACACCTATATGAGCCAAGTGAGTTAGTTCACGCTTGACTCCATTGTTAAAGTTACCTACTCATTCAGTGACTAATGACTTCCTTCTTGTTTGCCTAAGCCTGAAGCAGAGCATGTACATGGTGGGCACAGGTATATAACTATAATGCTCAACAGGGTACAGTTGTCTATGACTAGCACCCAGGAGGCTATAACAGAAGGATTATAGCAAGTCTAAAGTCAGCCTGGGCTACACAATGAGATCTTGTCTTCTCTGTCTCTCTGTCTCTCTCTGTCTCTCCCTATCTCTCCCTCCTCCTTTACTCTCTCTCTCCTTTCTGCTCTCTCTCACACACACACAACATAAACCAGGAAGAAGTGCTGGGAGACAGCTCTGTTGGTGAAGAACACCTATGCAAGCATGAGGACCAGAGTTTAGATCACCAGAACCCCTGTAAATGCTAGATGTGCTTGGTGGGTTACATACAGCACTAAGCAGGAAGACAGAGTCTCCAGAGCAATCGGGCTTGTCACACTAGACACACTGAAGAGCTTTGGGTTCAGTCAGAGACCCTGTCTTGATAAAAAGATGGAGATTGATCAAGGAAGATATCCAATGTCAACCTCGGGCCTCAAGCATGTACACAGAGACATTTGTACCTGCGCATACACATGCAGTCACAGACACACAAATATACATACATATACGCACTACACACGCCAATAAGAGGAGGAGGGTCCTAATAGAGGGATTATCTGAATGCCAGATAACTCTGACCTGGGGAGACAAAGGAAGCAACAGAGGAGAGACAAGTGTAAGGATGTTGTTTTATAGACATACTTCTATATGGAAACTTGGGTCAGTGGTTACTGGTCCAGTTGTCCTGTGTATAGTGAGGAGAGTAAAGAGGTAATAATTGTAGAAACCATCATTTAAATTGAAATGAGATTTACCAGCTCTCATCAGTGCCTGCCTGCCTTCTCCAAACATCTATGGAGTGGCCACTGTCTTTAGTCTCACTGGTAAGCCAGGAGTCAGTTTTAGGCTAAGTCACTCACTTATGGATGAACTATTATCAATGGGCAAAACAGAAAATCTGATCCACGGTCACCACTCAGAGCTGTGTGCTGGCACCTGTCACAGCTCTAGCTTATTAAATTCACGGAATCAAATGGAACAAATCACCCTTTAGAGGCCAGAGGCAAGGCTGGAAAGATGGCTCTGACTCAACAGCAGTCGCCACTAGATTTGTTTCAAGGTGCCCATATTAGATGGCTCCCAATCAGATGTCACTCCAGCTTCAAGGGCTCCAGCGCCCTCCTGTGGCCTCTGCAGGCACTGCACCTGCATACACATACATAAATAAAAATCTTTTTTTTTTTTTTTAGATAATTTCTTTATTTACATGTAAATTTTCCCTTTCCCAGGTTCCCCTCCAAAAAACAAACAAACAAACAAACAAAAACAACAAGAACAAACTTCTTTTGCTTCCCCCCTCCCCATGCCTGCCACCCCACCCTCTCCCACTTATTGGCCCTGGCATTCCCCTACACTGGGGCACAGAACCTTCACAAGGCCGAGGTCCTTTCCTCCTACTGATGATCAAATTTGCAGTCCTCTACTATACACATGCTGCCAGAACATTCAGTCCCACCCTGTATAGTCCTTGATTGGTGATTGGGTCCCTGGGAGCTCTGAGGGTACTAGTTAGTAATTGTTGTTCATCCTAAGCGGCTGCAAACCCTTCAGCTCCATAGAACCTTTCTCTAACTCCTTCATTGGGGACAGTGTACTCAGTTCAATGAATGGCTGTGAGCCTCTACATCTGTATTAGTCAGGTATTGTAAGAGCCTCTCAGGAGATAGCTATATGATTGTCCATCCTTCAGTCTCTGCTCCATAGTTAATCTCTGCCACTCTTTCTGTGTGTGTTTGGTTCCCCTTTTGAAGAAGGAATGAAATGTCCACATTTTGGTCTTCCTTCTTCTTAAGTTTCTTGTGGTTTGTGGGTCATTCTTCCTATATTCCAGACTTCTGGGCTAATAACCACTTATCAGAGAGTACATACCATGTGTGATCTTTTGTGATTGGGTTACCTCACTCAGGATGATACTCTCCAGATCCATCCATTTCCCTAAGAATTTCATAAATTCATTATTTTTAATAGCTGAGTAGTACTCCATTGTATAGATGTACCATATTTTCTGTATCCATTCCTCTTTTGAGGGACATCTGGGTTGTTTCCAGTTTCTGGATATTATAAATAAGGCTGCTATGAACATAGTGAAGCATGTGTCCTTATTACATATTGGAGCATCTTCTGGGTATATGCCCAGGAGCGGTATAGCTGGGTCCTCTGGTAGTACTATGTTCAATTTCCTGAGGAACTGCCAAACTGATTCCCAGAGTGGTTGTACCAGCTTGCAATTCCACCAACAATGAAGGAGTGTTCCTATTTCTCCATAGCCTTGCCAGCACCTGCTGTTTTTGATCTTAGCCATTCTGACTGCTGTGAGGTGGAATCTCGGGGTTGTTTTGATTTGCATTTCCCTGATGACTAAGGATGTTGAGCATTTCTTTAGGTACTTCTCAACCATTCAGTATTCCTCAGTTGAGAATTCTTTGTTTAGCTCTGTACCCTATTTTTAATAGGATTATTTGATTCTCTGGAGTATAACTTCTTGGGTTCTTTGTATACATTGGATATTAGTCTTCTATCAGATATAGGATTGGTAAAGATCTTTTCCCAATCTGTTGGTTACTGTTTTGTCCTATTAACAGTGTCCTTTGCTTTACAAAAGCTTTGTAATTTTATGAGGTCCCATTTGTCAGTTCTTGAACTTAGAGCATGAGCTATTGGTGTTCTATTCAGGAAATTTTCCCCTGTGCCTATGTGCTCCAGGCTCTTCCCCAGTTTCTTTTCTATTAGTTTCAGTGTATCTGGTTTTATGTGGAGGTCCACTTTGACTTGAGCTTTGTACAAGGAGATAGGAGTGGATCTATTTGCATTCTTCTACATGCTAACTGCCAGTTGAGCCAGCACCATTTGTTGGACATGCTGTCTTTTTTCCACTAGATGGTTTTAGCTCCTTTGTCAAAGTTCAAGTGACCATAGGTGTGTAGGTTCATTTCTGGGTTTTCAGTTCTGTTCCATTGATCCACCTGCCTTTCACTGTACCAATACCATGCAGTTTTAATCACAATTGCTCTGTAGTACAGCTTAAGGTTGGGATTGTGATTCCACCAGAGATTCTTTTATTGTTGAGAATAGTTTTCGCTATCTTGGTTTTTTGTTATTCCAGATGAATTTTCAAATTGCTCTAAGTCTGTGAAGAATTTAGTTGGAATTTTGATGGGGATTGCATTGAATCTGTAGGTTGCTTTTGGCAAGATGACCATTTTGACTATATTAATCCTGCCAATACATGAGCATGGGGGATCTTTCCATCTTCTGAGATCATTGATTTCCTTCTTCAGAGACTTGAAGTTCTTGTCATACAGATCTTTTACTTGCTTAGTTAGAGTCACACCAAGGTATTTTCTATTATTTCTGACTATTGTGAAGGGTGTTGTCTCCCTAATTTCTTTCTCACTCTGTTTATCCTTTGTGTAGAGGAAGGACACTGGTTTGCTTGAGTTAATTTTATATCCAACTACTTTGTTGAAGTTGTTTATCAGGTTTAGGAGCTCTCTGGTGGAATTTTGGCAGCCACTTAAGTATACTATTATATCATCTGCAAATAGTGATAATTTGACTTATTCGTTTCCAATTGGTATCCCTTTGATTTCTTTTTGTTGTCTAATTGCTCTGGCTAGGATTTCAAGTACTGTATTGAACAGGTAGGGAGAGTGGGAAGCTTTGTCTTGTCCCTGATTTTAGTGGGATTGTTTCAAGTTTCTCTCCATTTAGTTTGATGTTGGCTACTGGTTTGCTGTATATTTCTTTTACTGTGTTTAAGTATGGGCCATGAATTCCTGATCTTTCCAAGACTTTAATCATGAAGGAGTATTGGATTTTATCAAATGCTTTCTCAGCAACCAATGAGATGATCATATGATTTTTTTTCTTGCAGTTTGTTCATGTAGTGGATTACATTGGTGTATTTCTGTATATTGAACCATCCCTGCACCTCTTGTATGAAGTCTACTTGATCATGATGGATGATCATTTTGATGTGTTCTTGAATTCAGTTTGCAGGAATTTTATTGAGTATTTTTGCATTGATATTCATAAGGGAAATTGGTCTGAAGTTTTCTTTCTTCATTAGGTCTTTGTATGGTTTAGGTATCAGAGTAATTATAGTTTCATAGAAGCCAGGCAGTGATGGGGCATGCCTTTAATCCCAGCACTTGGGAGGCAGAGGCAGGCAGATTTCTGAGTTCGAGGCTGGCCTGGTCTACAGAGTGAGTTCTGGGACAGCCAGGGCACAGAGAAACCCTGTGTAGAAAAACAAAAAACAAAATTATAGTTTCATAGAGTGTACTTGGTAGAATACCTTCTGTTTCTATTTTGTGGAATAGTTTGAGGAGTATTGGTATTAGGTTTTCTTTGAAGATCTGATAAAACTCTGCACTAAACCCATCTGGTCCTGGGCTCTTTTTTTGGTTGGGAGACTATTAATGACTCTTTCTATTTCATTAGAAGATATGGGACTGTTTACATCATTGATCTGATTTTGATTCAACTTTGATACCTGGTATCTGTCTAGAAAATTGTCCATTCCATCCAGGTTTTCCAGTTTGGTTGAGTATAGGCTTTTGTAGTAGGATCTGATGATTTTTTGGATTTCCTCAGTGTCTGTTATGTCTCCTTTTCATTTCTGATCTTGTTAATTAGTAAACTATCTCTGTGCCATCTACTTAGTCTAGCTAAGCATTTATCTATTTTGTTGATTTTCTCAAAGAACTAGCTCCTGGTTTGGTTGATTCTTTGTATCTTTGTATTTTCTTTTTGTTTCCATTTGGTTAATCTCACCCCTGCATTTGATTATTTTCTGCCATCAACTCCTCTTGGGTGAATTTGCTTCTTTTTGTACATCCATGTTCTTAGGGAATGTAAGGTAGATAAAAAGAGAGTGGTTCTTGGGACAAGCCCCACTGAACGACCACAGAAAAGGAATCTTCAGAACTGTAGAGTTTTCTCAGTGGAAAAAGATACTGGTTACCAAGCCTGATGATCTGATTTGATTCCTAAGACCCACAAGTTGGCAGAGGAGAACCAACTGTGAATGCAATGCTTATGATACCCCTTCTCCAACTCTCTCTCTCTCTCTCTCTCTCTCTCTCTCTCTCTCTCTCTCTGTTTCTCTCGCATAAGTAAAAGTAGATTTTAAAAAGGTTTTAGACTGTGGATTGCGTCCTGGGTATTTTGTACTTTTTTGGCTAATATCCACTTATTAGTAAGTATATTCCATGCATGTCCTTTTGTGTCTGAGATACCTCACTCAGGATGATATTTTCTAGTTCCATCCATTTGCCTGAAAAACTCATGATATCCTCATTCTTAATTGCTGAATAGTGTTCCATTGTGTAAATGAACCCCATTTCCTATATCCATTCTTCTGTTGTCAGGAATCTAAGCCAAGCCCCTGAGATCTCTCAGACACTGAGCCACCCACAAGGCAGCATACACTACCTGGTCTCAGGCATCCTACAAATACACAGTAGAGGACTGTCTTGTCCGGCTTCAGTGAGAGAAGATATACCTAACTCTTGAGAGCCTTGAGGCCCCAGGTAATGGGAGGCCTAACAGAGTATGGGGAGGTGTGGGTGTGTGGGGACATTCTCTTGGAGATGGGGGAGGAGGAATGGGATGTTGAACTGTAGGAGAGCAGAATGGGAGGGGGATAATGACTAGACTATAAGAAAAGATTAAAGATAGTAATAAAAATATTTTTAAACCACAGAGAAACATCTTACAGCTATGGGTCATTACTCCCCAGAGATACTGACCCATCAAGCATGGGAAACTTTAAGGAGAGGGGACAAGGGAACACACTAAACACTGGCAACCACAGTGGTTTAAATATGCTTGGCCCATGGAAATTGTCACTATTACGAGGTTACCCTTATTGGAGTAGGTGTGGCCTTCTAGAGGAAGTGTTTCACTGTATAGGTGAACTTTAAAGTCTCCTGGTGTTCAAGCACCATCCAGGACCAAAGAGACCTGCCTCCTGGCTACCTGAAGAAGCCAGTCTCCTCCTGGATGCCTTAGAATCAAGATATAGAATTTTCAGCTCCATCTCCAGCACCATGTCTGTCTGCACACTGCCTTACATCCTACCTTGATATTGGATTCAACATCTGTAAGAGTAAGCCAGCCCCAATAAATGTTTGCTTTTATTAGAGTTGCCATGGTCATGGTGTCTTTTCCCAGCAATAAAACCCTAAGACACACAGCAAGAACAATCCTTGATAAGAAGCACTCAAAAGCTAGCAGCAGGTGGATCTCTAGTTGAAGCCCAGCCTAATCTACAGTGTGAGTTCTAGAAGAGACAAGGCTACCCAGAGATACCCTGATCTTAAAAACCAAGGAGCAAAGTATGATCGGTGAAGAAAAAGAAAATGCCCACCCTAGGGCAGGGGGATGTAAAGGAATCTGTGAGGCCACAACACTAAAGTTCTCAAACATCATGTCACAGTTCCGGAGACTCTTTGTCTCATTCAGAAGCTTCTGCTATGCCTGGCACAGGTCCACAGCCACATTCTCAGTGGCCATATCCTCCACCATGAAAAGGAAATCATTGTCCCTACAACCTGCCTACTATTTACCTATACACAATAACTACCAGCATGAACTCCTGGCTCCCTTCTCCCTAGCTCACCTCACTGGAAACTTGAGGCCAATGACATCTGTCTACTATCCACTTCTGCTTCAAGCCTATGCTACCCACAAACAGAGTATGTGCACAAATAAATGTCATCTCAACTCTGGGCCTAGCAGGAAGCACCCACATACCCTCTCTGACCAGCAGAGGTCTTACCTCCAAAACTTGCCTCTTGTGTACAATCCACCTAGACATCTTTTTTTCTTATGGTCTCAAGGTTGGTTAAGTTGCTGGGAGCATTTGGGTCACATGCTCTCACATAGCCAAAATCTGCACCTTTCCAAATGCCAGCTGATGGCTCCTTGCTTCCAGCTGAATTGAGAAGCAACATTTGAGCTATCCCCAGCCCGACTGGAGTTGCTAGATCTTCACTCTACTTTAAAGTATGCATGGCTCTCAATTCCCTCACAATTAAAGCTCAGTTACTCATTTGCGTTCTTGGCCAGAATCTTGTATCCTGGCTTTCTGGACCTGTAAAACACAAGACACAACTCAGTCTTGTCTCTAAGCACTTGTGTATGTCCAGTGTTTTTAATACCTCCTACATCATATTTTATCAATGGGATGAATCCACACAACCCCTGATCTGGACTCCAGACCCTGGAATCCACAGTGGGAGGTGTGATCCCCAGCACACAATTTAGACATCAGATAAATGGAACATATATATATGGGAAGCACCTGCTCATCCATGCATGGTTCTTACATGGTTCTGTAGCCTTGGAAACCTGTAGAAATATCATTATGTTAAGTAGAGGACATCATGGTGGAAACATGGTGGTACATGGTGGAACTTGTGTACCATTGCCCTGGAACAAAGTAACTATCACACTAACTTCTGAGTGTGAAAATTAGATATCTGACAGAAAGAAACCAGACCACATCTCCATAATGCAGAGTTCCAGACTCACTGGGAGTCTTGCCATGGGTTTTTTTTAACTCTTTAATTTTTATGTATATGTGTTTTGCCTTTATGTATGTCTGAGAACCATGTGTGTGCAGTGGCCATGGAGACCAGAAGAGAGTGCTGGGTTTCCTTCAGATGTGAGCAGCCATGTGCATGCTGGGAATTAAACCCTTCTCCTCTCAAAAAAGCAGTCACTTCTCTTAACCACTGAAACATCTCTACATCCTTGCCACTGGGTTTCATTTTATTTTATTTTTTGAATTTTTAAATATTGATTTACAGATTAACTAGACACCTTCTATGGAGTTGGTCCTGTTCTCTGTGTATTCAGATGCTGAATTCTGTGCCCAATATGGGCATTGTATTGACCAATGTGCTTGAAAGAATGCTCCCCAATAATCTCTGATTGGGTAATAAAAGGCTAGAGCCTGTGCCTAGGCAGGAGAGAGAGGAAGGCAGAACTTGAGATCGAGTAGGGCAGTCTCAGGTGGGGACCACAAGGAGAGGGAGAAGAAAGTCTCCATGAGGCAGAATGGACCATGAGCCCATGGCCAAGCCCATGCCTTGAGGACATACATGGAACAGAACAAGCCAGGCAAGACTCAAACAGCCTATGGCTGTGATGTAGCTTAGAGTACCTTAGAACCTGCACAGTCTAGGCTGACAGTGGTTAATAAAAGTACCAGGTTTCTGTGCCCCTTATTCAGAGGATATACAGGGTAATGTGGGGTAGAAGCCCCTTACAAAATAACTTCAATAACTTTTGATTAAGTAAACTATAGAAAGTTAGTAACTGCCATAAGTGGACACCAGGTGGTGGTATGCATCAATTTTCGACACAGTCCTGGTTTGCTGGGTACTGGATGCCCTACTCAAGGCCTTTGCTCAAACTTCTTGGAAACACTCATGGTGGATATTAATCAGTCCACAGGTCACTTTCCCCACTATTTCTTGTAAACTCTTCAGCATTCTTTCAAAAATGTTTATCATCTTTAGAGTATTTTTCAGCTATGTCATCACAGAGTGGGTTCTCTGCAGTAGTTCACCCGTGCTACGAAGAACTGTATTAGTTGGTCAGTCTTGCCAGCTGGCCTCTAGGTCTCAGTACTAATTACTGGCAGACAGACTCGCCTTCTCCTCAAGGTTAGTGTCTTGCTCAGGACTTCACCGCTGTGAAGAGACATCATGTCCAAGGCAACTACTAAGAGGCAGACGTTTAACTTGGGCTAGCTTATATTTTCAGAGGTTCAGTCCATTATCATAATAGTGGGAAATATGGCAGTTTGCAGGCAGACATGGTGGTGGAGGAGCCCAGAGTTCTACAGCTTGATCTGAAGTCAAACAGGAGGAGACTGCCATCTACACTGAATGGAGCTTGATCATAAACCTCAAAGCCCACCTCCACCATGACACCTGTCCTCTAACATGGCCACACCTACTCCAACAAGGCCATACCTTCTAATAGCGTCATTCCATATTTGCAAAGTATTCAACTGCATGAGGCCATGGTGGCAGAACTCTGTTATCAATGTGATCTTGGATGGTTTAGATGGATACTCTACTGGAGAGTTGATTCAATTCTGAAGGCCCTTTATCACATGGAGGACTGACAGAAACATTAAGCTCTTGCAAAATCAATAACTGAGCTTCATGAACCCTTGCTATTGAAATTTTTCATCCCATGTTTGCAGATCACTTCAAACTCCTTCAATAGCCTCCTGCTGGCTGCCTTCTTGGATCTGGTCCTGCTACTAGATTTTTAAAAAGCCAATTTATGAGCGGGCCGGGGGCGGGGCCCGCATGGGGGCCTGAGCGGGCAGAGGGCTGCAGTCCACGGGCAAGCCGGACCGGGTCGGATACCGCGGGGGCGAGAATGTCTTCTTGCTTCCTCCGCAGAGGGAGCCTCCGAGGGGAAGCTCACGCTTGAGTGAACCGCACAGGTTTCCGTCCATGTCCTGCCGCTCTCCACCATGGGCAGCCCGCCGCCGAGGTCCCGATGGCAGCCAAGATGGCTTCCCCCGCACTGCGCGCTGCGCGTAGGTGGTCCGGGCTGGCCCTGGGAGTGAGGTGTGCCGCGTAGAACCTCCCAGGGCTCGCACAGGTGAGGTGGAGCCGCTATGCCCCTGAATTCAGGGATCCCTTGATTGACAAGGAATATTACCGCAAGCCCGTGGCGGAACTCACGGAAGAGAAGTATGACCAGGAGCTCAAGAAAACTCAGCTCATCAAAGCTGCGGCCGCGACTGAAACTAACTCGGCGTTCACAGACCCTGTCATCAGCAAATTCACCAACATGATGATGAAAGGAGGCAACAAAGTTCTGGCCCGACCCCTCATGGTCCAGACTTTGGAAGCTGTGAAAAGGAAGCAGTTTGAAAGGTACCGTGCTGCCTCGGCAGAGGAACAGGCCACCATTGAACGGAACCCCTACAGGATCATCCACGAGGCACTGAAAAACTGTGAGCCTGTGATTGGGTTGGCGTCTATCCTAAAAGGAAGTCATTTTTACCAGGTCCCTGTGCCTCTAGCTGACCGATGGCGGCGCTTCCTGGCCATGAAGTGGATGATCACAGAGTGCCAAGAGAATAAACCGCAGCGGACACTGAAGCCAGAGAAGCTGTCACATGAGCTGCTGGAGGCTTTTCATAACAGGTCCCGTGATCAAGAGGAAGCACAATATGCATAAGATGGCAGAGGCCAACCGTGCCCTGGCTCACTACCGCTGGTGGTAGCAGGAAAGGAGAGGAGGGAAAGGAGACACTGTCTCGAGAAACCACTGGAGGGCTGCACAGGTGGCTCAGTGGTTAAAAGCACTGCTCTTTGCAAAGGACCTGGTTTCATTCCCAGCACCCACAGGGAGGCTCACTAGCCACCTATAACTCCTGTTGCAAAGGTTTTGATACTTTCTGACCGCTGTGGGCACCAGGCATGCACATGGTAAACAGATGTGTAGACAAAACATCTAGTCAATGGTAATCACTTGACCTACTATCCTATTGGAAAGTTGTGGAAGGAAGTTCCGGACGGAGAGTGCTGTTTGTAATATATCCTTCCATCCCATGAAGCTCTTGGATTCTCCATGACGGCTACACGTTGGGTAGCTACAGTTTGAGCGATGGTGCCTTTCACTCGGTGAGACCACTCAGAAGCATGTGTTGTCAGGGAATCCAAATTGGTTCCCCTGCTTCCCACCCCCAATAAAGACAGAAATCTCCTCAGAGATTTCCTCCAGGAAACTCAGGTCCTATCTGGATTAAAATAAAGACCTCTGGGGCTGGAGAGATGGCTCAGTGGTTAAAAGCACTCACTGACTGTTCTTCCAGAGGTCCTGAGTTCAATTCCCAGCAACCATTGTGAGCAACCACATGGTAGCTCACAACCATCTGTAATGGGAATCCGATGCCCTCTTCTGCAGTGGACTCATATAAATAAAAAATAATATTGAAAAAAAGCCAATTTATTCTGCTTTCTTCTCTTTGGTTGCAAGTGAGTCTGGGAGCTAATCAAAAGTTACCATTCCAGCTAGGACAGGCTGAGAAAACAAACTTCAAGCAATCAAGAACAAAAATTATATTAGTAAAAGCAGAAACCCACAGAAAAGGGGGGCAGTGGCTACCAAAATTCTTCACACTAATAACTAAAACTCTAAAAACTATCTCTAAGGTGCTCGTGTGAAATGATCAAAATAGAGGCTTGAGAGATGTCTCAGGGGTTTTGTTGTGGTCTAAGAGTTGCTCCACAAACCACATGAACATCAATCTCATTCAAACAGGCATGGTATGCTGTACTCACACCCTAATACAGTTTTCTGAACTATGACAATGGACACCTTTTTCTGTCAGCCTATAGAGTAAAAAGACAACAATGAGTTCATACTCAGGTGCAGGAAGTATTGCTTGGTGGTCTGCTATGACTCAAGATATTTTTGACATAACAGTTCATATTGACCTTTGATTTCATGGGTCCTATGTAAAACTTTGTGGAATTTCTTAAGATTAACAAACCTCAGAACATTCAGAACATAACAGGGGATGTGGTCAGCATGAACCAGCTCTGGATCAAGTCACTTCTCTGTGTCAATGACTGGCAGGCATGTTATAACAATGATATGAAACAGCTGGCAGGCATGGAACAGAATTCCTACAGCTATTCTGGAGGTGGGGGGTGGGGATCAGAGAACAGCAGGTTATGACGGCAGAGGACCAGGGTTCTGTTTCCAACACTCACATCAATCAGCTTATTGCTACCTCCAACTCTAGCAACAGGATCTTCCTACTCTTAGCAGACAACTGCACACCCATGATAATGTAAAGACCCTGATGCACCAGAAAATCAACCTCTTGCTTTTGTGTACATCTGAGTCTTGTCTCACTCAGGGGCATCTCTAAGAAAGTACCACTGACCTAGGGTCAAGGTCTAACATTTGGGAGCTCTCGTCTGAGATCCAAGGAGACACCTTCCCACCCTGACTGACCACCGACTAGACTGATCAGAAGGAAAAAGACTGAGCTCAGCAACAAGTGCCTATTCATAAGTGTGTTTGTCTCTCTGTCTTTTGCTTTCACTTTTGGCTCGCAAGCACAAAATCAGCTGGAAAGCCTCTGATCCGGTACGGTCAATTTTGTGGTGTGCAGACGTGTCCTAATGCAGTGATCATGGGAAGTCTGGATGACACTTCAGGGTCCCTACCCCCAAGGGAGTCAAGAGAAGTCCACTCCTTTTGGAAATGGCAAGGCACAGTATCAGCAGGAGCCGAAAAAGTCTTGCTATAACTTAGTTTCTGGGTCCATGGAAGGGGCAAATTGTAAACAGCAAGAAACAGTATCAGTGGGAGCCAACCAAGTCTTGCTATAACCTGGTTTCTGCACCTGTGGAAGGGACAAACTATGTGTTGGTTGTCTTTATCTGTGTTCTTAGACTTGGACTGTCTCCACCCGTGGCAGGGGCGAGCTATCTGCATGTTGACTTCTTTCTCTGTGTTTATTGGTGTTGGTTATCTCATTCTGTGTTCTTGGCCTTGGATTGACATTTTTGTACATGGGCAGGCTGAATCTACCCCGTTAAACATCCTAGTTAACCACTGGAGGGAAGTCAGTAGTAGTAAAGAAGAGTAATTCTGCTCCTCCGAATGGTCTGCCTTTGGAGTAGGGTGGCCACCTGTAGAGACCTTCCACTTGCAGATAATCAAAAGAGTAGAGAGTCTTTACTCCAGGATCCCTCAGACATTCAGACCAAGTGCCCTATATAGTTACCTGGAAGGATCTAGTGAAGGACTCCCCCACCCCTTGGTGATAAAAGCTTTTTTGTCTCCTAGCCTCTCACAGACCCTGGCCATGAAGGAGATGAATCCTGTAGAGACCAACAAGTCTGAAAAGAACATCCTCCATGAACCTTCCACAGCGGATCTGCTGCTGATGGATCCTCCATTCCCTTACCCCCTGCCATGACCCAGTTCCCATGGCCCCTCCTCAAGGATTGGCCCCTCCTCAGAGATCTCCCTTGATCTCCAATGTCCATTTACCCCACCCCTTTCCTCTGCCCCCAGCAAAGGGAGAAGTTGGAGAGGGATCCTCAGAACCAGAAACAGCCATGGGGACCTAGAGGAGAAGGGCCACTTCACCTGCATAAATAGTGGCACTCCCTTCCAAGCCTATGTGCCCATAGATGAGGGTGGGAATCAGACCATGCATTATTGGCTCAGGGCTGGTAGAGAGAATGAACAGAACCCTAAAAGAGATCTTAACTAAATTGTCCTTGAAGACTGGCACTGACTGGGTGGTACTCCTTCCCCTGGCCTTGTTCCAAGCCCAGAACACACTTACCATTTTAATATGACACCTTTTGAGATCCTGTTTGATACCCCACCTCCCTTGGTGTCCACTAGGCTCTCCCTGGAGGTATTCCCAACTCACTGATAGGAACCTTTTCTTGAGGCTCCAAGCCCTTCAGTCAATACAACATGAGATTTGGCCCAAACTGTCTACCATAAATGCTCCAGAGATTCCAGAACCCCCTCACCACTTCCAGACTGGTGACTGGATCTACATAAGAAGGCATCAGGCACAGTTGCTGGAACCCTGGTGGAAGTGACCCTTTCTGGTGCTGCTAACCACTCCCACAGCCCTTAAGGTGGACTGTATTTCAGCCTGGGTGAACATGTCCCATGTGAAACCTGCAGATGCCTCACTCCACAGGAATCCCCACTGGATGGTAGAGAAGACAGACAATCCACTCAAGCTCAAGATCACCTGACCTTGATCATGACCACCTAGTGGTACATTTATATTTTGGTTCATCCTCCCCATAGTATGTGCCCATCTGACAAACCAGTTACATTCACTGTCTCCATTCTATTGGTGTTGGGGTTGGAAGGGGTAGCCACCAGGACCTCCACTTGGGTCTTACAAGGGAAAACTTATGACGGTCTGAGGGCAGCCATTGATTTAGATAGAGAGAGGATAGAAACTTCCATTAGTTGCCTTCTTAGTAACTTGTCTGAGGGACTAATTGAAGGTTGACCCCAATGCCCTGGAAAATAAACCTCTTGCTTTTGCATCAATCTGTGTCTCAGTGTTTCATTCAGGGGCATTGCAAAATAAGTACCACAGACTGAGGATTGGTGTCTTATACTACACATTCACACAGACATACACACACATAATGTGACCAACTGATTTTAGGAGACAGGCTTTCTCTGTGCCGTGGCTGTCCTGGAACTCTCTCTGTTGACCAGGGTGGTCACAAAATCAAAGCTCTGTCTAACTCTGCCTCCCAAGTGCTGAGTGTGAAGGATTGCACCACCACCACCTAAACAAACACATAATTTTAAAAAAACAAAAACAAAATCTTTTGAAAAACAATAATGAAAATACACAAGGCAAACAAAAAAAATGTTAACTCAAGCTACAGACCTCAAATGAATATACCAGGTTCAATGTTCTATATACAATGTTATCATGACCTCGATGTTAAAAAGCTTCTGGCAGGGAGTGCTGATGCACACCCTTAGTCCCAGCACCAGCAGGGAGAGGAAGGCATATCTCTGTAAGTTTGAGGCCATCAGTATATCTGTGGTGAGTACCAAGGCAGCCTGGGCTACATAGAGAAACCCTGTCTCAATAAAGTAAAAAAGAAAAACAACCAAAAAAGATGCAGGTCCAGTCCCTGCATCACAGCTGTTTCTAGACATGGATAAGCAAAGGGGAACATAGTGACTTGGGATTAAATTCTGTCTAGGGATGTGACCAAGCCACCTCAGTCAGTTAATAGGTTCTCTAGGAGGGAGTGAAGATTAAAAAGAAAAAAGACAATTAGACAACATTATAACATGACTACAGCAAGTTCTGAGGATGAAGTGGGTTTATTTTATCCCAGTCAGCTTTTCTACCATTTTAATTACGTGCAAGTAATAAAGTCAGTTCTAGGTTAAGGAACAAGCAAAGCAATAAATAGATAAAGTCCCAAGATCACTGTTTCTTGGGGCTTTTCAGGATGATCAAGATAGCTGAGTCTACTTCCTTGTCCTGGCCCAATATCAAATTACTTCCAAGTTTTTAGAAGTGGTCTGAAAAGCTTTCCACAAGGATGTCTTCAGAACTTCTTTTCAGATTGCTTTCTCCCCTTAATTTTCAAATATGTAAGGGACAAGCATTGTTACAAAACAAAACCAAAATTTTCTCTTAGTTGGGTTTAAGTTGGTCAGTCAGCTAAGATGTTCTCTATGGGACTCTAAGAGGATACTGAGTTTGAGTTTCCTACTCAAATAAAAGACACAAACATCAGGGAAAAAATTGGAACCAAACCAAAAACTTGGATATGGCAGCTTCTTCCTCTTGCACCTTCTTCTCCCATGGTCCTCTTCCAACCCCAAGCCAAGGAAACCTTAACCCCACCTATGTCTCTTATGTTCAGCTATTGGCTGTTGGCATCTTTATTTACCAATCAGAAATAACATGGGGGCAGAATCACAAGTCTACGTGCAGACTCCAGGTCTTGGGGGGTCTTCCCTTAGCATTACAATAGACAGCAAGACAAAACCTCAAAAATTCCCCAATGAACAGTTCCTTTCTCTCAGATATAAATCGAATAAAATCATGACAATTATGCAACTTATAAGGGGTGATATACATTTATAATGTCCAGACAATTATATTTGGAGATTTAGATAAAGTTTTTATCATCTATCCTAACTTAATGAGTTTACAATTCTGTACACCAATCATCTCTCATTTTAACTTGTATTACCATCTGAAAACCATCTTTTAAAATATAGGACACCTTCTTTAATGCTAAATAATTTAGGTTTGATTGTGAGACTACAACTAATTTTCCACCCCATCCTAGATTTCAGAAGGAATAAATATTTGAGTATGCAAAAGTTCAGGAATATACCTCCAAATTTTAAAAAGTTTGGAGAGACAGCTGACTGCCTGGACAGTCATCAGCAATCCTTATAACACTAGAGCATCTATCTTCAGCCTTCTGGCCCAGAACATCTGACAGACCTTATAAGAAGCAGGAATTCTGAAGACCTAGCTTACCTTGTCTTGGCGTAGCTTAGCAAACAACTGTCTTGTGCCCATTTGTCCTTTTTTGACAGCATTCTGTTTTCACATAGAATTAAGGCATTTCTTGCCCAGTGGCTAGTTTGCCACAATCAAAGCAACTCCACATGGAGGTATTGATGCTCATTGCTTTCTTTGAAGTGGAATGTGAGTACTTCAGGAGCAGACAGGTTTCATAGTCAGAAGATCTTTAAATAATGAAAGAACATTAAATGCCATATTCTGTGGATCCCTGATGCTTTTGAAGATGATCTATCTATATGTAGTAAAATTGAATTTTCAAACATTGATTATTTTGAGCTACATACTGTTTGAATAACCTTGAAAACATTTTATTATAATTAATGAATTTAGAATCTAATATGTCTATGCCTTTGACTATCTGAAGATTGACTTGCATTACTTCATTATTGCAGAGCACCAGGTGTGGGGAAATAAAGCAGTGGGAGAGACCTGTGTCCTGCCAGAGCTTGGAGAGACTGTCGCTAGACCCCACAGAACAGCCGCAGGACGGGTATCAACCCTCACAGGACATAGAATCCCATTCTGAAGGCACAGTCTTGTCTCTGACTCTCAGGCACCACAGAACGCTAGTTACTTCCAGAGAGCCAGTTTTGGGGTCCATGGCCCGCACAGAGGCCAGGGACAACAGGTTCTCACTCTTGAACATCCTAGACCACTGTATGTCCTGGAAGAGATGAGAACAGACCCTGAGGCAGATTCTGGCCCAGGGGCCAAAGGGAGAAGGGTAGCTCTGGCAGTACCGTGGGGAGGATAGAGTCTGCCTAGCTCAGTTGGCTAGCTCATTGGGCTGCTTGGTTTGGCTGGAAGCAGTGGCTGAAGTGCAGGGAGGCCTGCGGGAGATTAGACGAGAGGAGCTAGTTAGAGGGAAACCTGCTCCATTGGCTCCTGTACTGCATGTCCTGATGAGCACAGATGGTCCATGGTTTTAGAGCTTTATTGTATAAAACAGACAGAGAAAGAGAGAGAGAGAGAGAGAGAGAGAGAGAGAGA
>JADRCD010202522.1:35168-57105 GCA_019843815.1 Montemys delectorum | reverse complement strand
TAGATGCTACTGTTACTTTTTATAGACGCAGACACTATGGACTAAAGAAATGCTTAATGTCATGTGGAAGGTCACACAGTTGGAAGGTCACACAGTTGGAAGGTCACACAATCACTGGCCAAGACTCAACACCCAAATCTTAAGCACTGCAGATGATCCACTACAAATGTGCAGGAGTCTGCCTGGCCTAAGTGTCTTTACCTTGTTAGCAAAGAATAATGAGCACAGTTGTAAGATACATGAAAGACTAATGGGTACTCTTAAATAGCTAGAGTTCATAGGATTTTTTTACTAATTTAAAAACTTTTATGATACAGTGTTAATGTTACTTCTAAAGGACTGTATGTGGAACACATAGGAAATATAGATGTGCATGTGTATGTGTGTATAATGACAACTTTTCTGTGAGGCTAAGTTGTTTAAAACATGGAGTCATGGGCTGGTTGTGAAGCAGTGATAGCACTTGCATGTGTGTGCAAGGTCTTGGGTATGAGCTCCAGGACTGTGTTTTGTTTTGTTAAATTTTACATAGGATATGGAGATAGCTCAGTGGTTAAGAACGTTTGTTGTTCTTTCAGAAGACCTGAGTTCAAGTTCTAGCAGCCATATCAGGTGGCTTAAAACTGCCTGTGATTTCAGCTCCTGGTAGATCCGATGCCTCAACCTGGCACCTCCGTGCACATAGATTGATAATTAAAAATAAATTAAGAAGAAAAGACATTTATCCACATATGGAATCCTAAGATAGTAACGTACTTTATTTCTATAGAGTAAAGGCAGAGTGCAGTAATAATGTCTGCAGGTTTATGTCACTATCCTTTCCCCTCCTGTTAAACTGCCACCTGCCTCCCCTGCCACCCCCACCTCCTTTCCCTTATTCAAGAAAGACCACTCAATAGTCGGACCCAGTTTGTGCAAAGAGCCGTCTTGTGAAAAGTTTCTAGGCACATCAGCTGTTAGAATTTTCTTCAGTTGAGTGTGGATATTTCTAGGTAGCACTTATACCTGTCATCACATTCTGCAAAGTTTTTATGAAGCCACAACATGTACAGTAGCAGAATATTTAATAATCTTCATATAGAATTTTGGTATAGTTTGAAAAGCAACTTCTGACCTTCAGTATATGTAAATCCCATACTTTAGGAATTACAAAGTAACTTAAACTCTTTCCTGAGGCAGACATGAAGATGGTAAAGATCTTACTAAAGGCCATATACTGAAATCCACCAACTAGTCGTTAAAAAGACTGTTACCCTGTTCCTATGTGGTCAGAATTCCAGTCTATGACAACCAACACTGACATCCTTTGTCACCGTCTCACCATTTCAGGGCAAGTTGCCGTTGCTTCTGAGTCGAATGAAGGAAGTAGGGAAAGTGTTTCTTGCAACTAACAGTGACTATAAATACACAGATGTAAGTACTGAATGTCTGTATTTGCTCACCCAGGGAAGGGAGGGTGTTGACCCAGAGGACTGTGGAGACAGGGAGGAGAGTGTGTAAGTGCCTAGGAAAAAGGACATGCTGGAGTTACTGCAGTTTTTTCCTAAACATCCTTTCTTAACTATTATAATGGTACTTAGAAGTTTTCATTTGGGAAGTTATTTAAAGGGTTTATGCTAATACAATGGCTTCTCTACCTTTTAAGAGCGTTTATTATTTATATCTGAGAAACCACACCCCTTTAAACCCTCTTGCTGTTGGAAATCCCATAATGAAAGGTGATAACAGTCTTTTGAATCTTAGAAATCAAAATTTACCACCTCTCAATATTTAAACTTTTAAAAAATCATGATTAAAGGATACAGGAGGGGGGAACAAATACACAAAGTCCAAATTTCAACGCCTTACTTTTGCGGATGCAATTATAGGCTAACAGTCCTAGCAGGAAGTTCTGCCCGTGCCCCGGTGCACTGCTATAAAATGGCAGTGCACTAGCTCCTGTGAGTCGCTGGTTTTCTCTGAGCCCTTCAGTGTTTCTTATCTCCACTCGTGACTTCAGGAGAGCTGCATGGGGTGGGTGGGTGAATATGTGCTAAGCGCCTACAAGTCTGTGCCCTTCCAGAGGGGCCAACCATCCTTTTGCCTGATGTAGCACTAGTTTTTAACTTCCTCTACCATGATTTCAGAGGCTGTGGAGAAAATAAGAATGCTAATCTCACATTTAGAAAGCTTGTGTTTGTCTTAGCAGAAGTCACATGTGAGCCTTTCTTTTTCCCCAGAAAATCATGACATACCTGTTTGATTTCCCACATGGCCCCAAGGTATTTTAGTAATTTAATATTTGTTATTTTTAAATTTACTATGCCTTGTGTTAACTAATAATGAATACATTTAATCATTTTAGAACACTAAAGGGAAACAATGGCAAGGATCCTCCTAGAAAAACCTAGTTTTAGAAGGCCTGGTGTTTAATCAGCATTGAAAGAAGTAATCCAGGGCTAGGAGAATTAAAAATCTCTGGTAATTGCTGGGCGGTGGTGGTGCACGCCTTTAATCCCAGCACTTGGGTGGCAGAGGCAGGTGGATTTCTGAGTTCGAGGCCAGCCTGGTCTACAGAGCAAGGTCCAGGACAGCCAGGGATACACAGAGAAACCCTGTCTTGAAAAAACAAAAAACAAAAAACAAAAAATCTCTGGTAATCTTAAATATTTACTAGATAGAAATAAAATGAATATTTATGTGGTCTGTAGTGAATAGGATCAAAATTAAGTTTTTAGGTAGAATTGTTTGTGTGTGAGGAGTCATAGATTGAGGGTGATTCTAGTTTGACAGAAACATAATGTTAATGTGAATATTCTTGACAGTTTCCAGATTAGTTAATGTTGAGTGTTATGCCAAGAAAGTAGTTAACTTTGGTATTTAAAAGTCTTTCTGTAGTATGACTACGCTTAGATTTAAAGAACAAAGATTGCGGCTTAGTCACACACTTAAGAGTTGTAATCCTAGACGTCCATGAGTAAGCTTCAGCAGATACAGAAAAGGTTGGCACCACAGTTCCATCTCAGACTGCAAAGAGTGTTAGTCATCTCTGGGATGAGCTGAGGCCAGTGTCAACCTAGAGCCGTCATTCTAAGAACAAATAGAACCTCCTCAGTTTGTCCCTTGAATTGTAGCTTGCATCTACCTAGCTTTTTATCATACTTCATGATTAAAAATACTGTGAAATAAGTTACTATACTTCAGAGACTAAATAATTCATACTGTGGAAGTTATCAAAGCCATTTATTACTCACACCCATCAGCTCCCAAAAAACTCATTTTAAAATTGCTTGTCTTTGATAAGATTAAGTCTGAGGGGTACAGTGATGTGGCTTTTGCTGATTCTGTCCCACAGCCTGGGAGCTCCCATCGGCCCTGGCAGTCTTACTTTGATCTGATTTTAGTGGATGCACGGAAACCACTCTTTTTTGGAGAAGGCACAGTACTGCGTCAGGTGGACACAGTAAGTTGAGAAGGCAATGTATTCTAGGACATGATCCTTCATGTTTTAACTTATAGCCCTAACTTCTCTTTTGAAGTTGGGAGTTTTGATCTTACCTGACGTAGCCCAACAGAGCTCCTTGAGAAGAATGGGTGCTTGGGTCAAGTAGCAGCATGGGAGAGAGTGTGATCAAATGCCTGTCACAAGATTTCAGTCTTTATTCTCTCTACCCAGAAAACTGGAAAACTGAAAATTGGCACCTACACAGGCCCCCTGCAGCACGGCATTGTCTACTCGGGAGGTGAGTGAGCTGTCTTTCTGTCTGTCTCCCTTTGTTCTGGACACCTCTGCACAGTGAGCTTTGGCTTCATTGTGAAAAGTCTCAGCAGCAGAAATGTCATCTCCCAAGTCACCTTCAGTGAAAGCCACGAGGGTGAACTTTTATCTCCCTGAAAGGATCCTTCTGCCCTCTGATGAGGGTTTGAGGGTTTGTCTCAATGTTCTGAAACCATTGGGGGATATCTTTTCTTCCTTTTTTTTTTTTCCAAAGATTTTATTTATTATTAAATATAAGTACACTGTAGCTGACTTCAGATGCACCAGAAGAGAGCATCAGATCTCATTACAGATGGGATTTGGACTCATGACCTTCGGAAGAGCAGTCCGTGCTCTTACCTGCTGAGCCATCTCGCCAGCCCCCGGGATATTTTTCCTTAAAAGACTTTAAAGTCAAGAAGCCCATGTAGCTGCATTTAATGTCAAGAGTCAGAAGCAGTTGACTAGAGCCAACTTAATGATAAGTCTGTGATGAGAAGTGGTCATGGCACCTTTGGTGGCTCTGAAGACTGACCCAAGGCCTCTTATATGCTACATAAGCACTGTACCGCTGTGCTCTGTCTCCAGCTCTGCTGTGGGATTTTGTTACTATCTTCCTGGAATTCCTACACAGTAGAGTTTAGCCTTTGTCTTTAAGAAAGGCTCCTCTTTTCCATAATTATAGATGTCTTTAGCATATACACAGCTGTGGCGCTTTGGATGCTTTCTCTATATAGAAGCCTTTCTCACTTACCCCTCTCAGGTTCGTCTGATACAATCTGTGACCTGTTGGGAGCTAAGGGCAAAGACATTTTGTATATTGGAGATCACATTTTTGGAGACATTCTGAAGTCAAAGAAACGACAAGGGTGGAGAACTTTCTTGGTGATTCCTGAGCTTGCCCAGGAGCTCCACGTCTGGACTGACAAGAGTTGTAAGGATTGCCCCTGTTAGCACAAACCTTCCCACACATCTGTACCTTACGTGACAGCTTGGACTTGTTCTCTTAGAGAAACCATTAGTCATTTCACACAACTCTGGAGTGTGTGCATGGGTGTGCACTTGCGTGTGTATGTATGTATGTATATGTGTGTACTGCTCAGATTTTCAAAGCCCTTTGAGGTAGTGTAGACTGTTTCTGCTCTGAGATGAATTACCCTAACAGTTTGTGAACTACGACATCCACCTCTGTCTGTGGTCCATGCTTCTCGAACCATAGCCCGAAGTCTCCATCTTCCTAACTGTTTGTGCTTCTGGGGCAGCAATGGCTCTCAACGCTGATAACTGGATATTTGTTATACTCAAGCTGAGCCACCTAGTGTGTGTTATGTGGTACCCTCCCGCCCTCCCGCCCTTCAGTTGGGCTGCAGGTGACTACGGAAAGGCATCTGATAGGCAGGTTCTCAGTCTAGTCCTAGTGCACCTCTTTCACTGTGGTAAGAGTTACCAACTCTGCCAGCGTGGCCTGTCTTGATGGGAACTCTGGATCTGCATGCACCTTGGGCATACTCTCCCATGTATGAAAATGGGAGCTCTGATAGGATTTGCCTCCAGCCTGGGCTCAACTGAGGTAGTCTACATAGACACAAAAGAGACATGATGGTGGTGCTTCTGACAGACACAAGCGGAACAGCTCATCTTGACTGTAAATATGGTAGAAGTTCAATAGATAGATTAGGGTGTGCTTCTCTTGGGAGCCTGTGGTTGATGCTGACTGATGTTGCCCACATATTTTACACTGCCCGCCTATGAAGTTTAGAAGCCCAGTTGAGTAGTGGTGCTAGACAGTCACCTAATTCTTAGTCCTTTGCTCTGTCCTATCAGGGCCCAGTGAGTAAAGGTGCTTGCTACTGAACTTGACCTGAGTTCAGTCCCCAGAATCCACGCCCACACATAGTCCTCTTGACTGAGCACATGCTGTGGCATGCACAAGCCCATACACATCCACACACAGCTTTTTTTTTTTAAGTCAGACTATGACTTTGGTGTCTTCATCCAAGGGATTAAAAATTGCTAATTTGGAAGCCCAGGATGAGCACCCAGATGGGAGGGGGAGTCGTGGGCTGTGGCTTTAAGTAAGAAAAAGGCAGTTTAAAAGGGAACTCTGGTAGTTTGTTGGCAGAGCCCACATGGAGTGAAGGAGGCTCGGTGATTTGTACACTTGGCTTTGGCATGGTAGACCCAGGCTATACTTTTTGGTCATATCTGAAAATTTTAGTAGTTTGAATATCATTTAAAAGCCACTTTGCTTGATCTGTGTAAAACATTTTTTTTTTTTCCTTTTCAAACTTTAACTAGCACTTTTTGAAGAACTTCAAAGCTTGGATATTTTCTTGGCTGAACTCTACAAGTAAGTTCCCCAACTCCACAACTTAATGCTCCAAAACCCACCCACCTCTCCAAGAGTGACATAGGGGTAAGGTGTGTTCTCTTAGAGATCTTCACCATGTTTTCCTCTTGTTCCCAGGCACCTGGACAGCAGTAGCAATGAGCGCCCGGACATTAGTTCCATCCAGAGGCGGATTAAGGTATCCAGATGGGATTTGGGAAAAAGCGTGGGAAGTCAGTTGTCTGAGTCATTTTCATGTTTGATTTTATGCAGGGATTTGTATGTAGCTGGTAACCAACAAATAGCTGCATAGCTGAGAACTTTTTTTTTTTTTTTAGAAAGTAACTCATGACATGGACATGTGCTATGGAATGATGGGAAGCCTGTTTCGTAGCGGCTCCCGGCAGACACTCTTTGCCAGCCAAGTGATGCGCTATGCCGATCTCTATGCAGCATCGTTCATTAACCTGCTGTACTACCCATTCAGCTACCTCTTCAGAGCTGCCCATGTCCTGGTGAGTAGCAGTGCTTTGACAGTTAGGATGGACCATAGAGGGGCTGGAGAGATGGCCCAGTGGTTCAGTCCCCAGCAACTGCATGGTATCTCACAACCATCTGTAATGGGATCTGATCCCTCTTCTAGTGTGTCTGAAGACAGCTACAGTGTGTTCAAATACATAAAAGAAATAAATATTTTAAAAACAACAAAAAACGAAATAGCTGGGCAGTGGTGGCGCATGCCTTTAATCCCAGCACTTGGGAGGCAGAGGCAGGTGGATTTCTGAGTTCGAGGCCAGCCTGGTCTACAGAGTGAGTTCCAGGACAGCCAGGGCTACACAGAGAAATCCTGTATTTAAAAACCAAAAAGAAAAAAAAAAGGGAACTAAAACCAGGGTGTATTGGTGCATGCCTTTAATCCTAGTGCCTGGGAGGCAGTGGATCTGGGTCAGGGCTACATTAAGAGGCCCTGTCTTCCCCCTAACCCCCACCCCAAAAGACTCCTTTGTTGGTGCTAATTGAAATCAACGTTTTTATATGTATGCCCTGATACTGCTGGTGCAGGGCAGGACTGGTAAGGGAAGTATAAAAGTATAAGGTTTTCTATTACTGATTTTCATGCTGTGGGAATTGAGCCGAAGCCTAGGTACTTCTGCTTGGGAAGCCAGAGTAGTTAGGGCGGCGCTTACCTTTGCTCCGCCTGCAGCCTGAATGTTTGCTCTGCTCTAGATGCCGCACGAGTCAACGGTGGAGCACACACATGTGGATATCAATGAGATGGAGTCCCCTCTCGCCACCCGCAATCGCACGTCAGTGGATTTCAAAGACACTGACTATAAGCGACACCAGCTTACGAGGTCCATTAGTGAGATCAAGCCCCCCAACCTCTTCCCACTGGCTCCCCAGGAGATTACACATTGCCATGATGAAGATGATGATGAGGAAGAAGAGGAGGAAGAATAAGAAGGCAGACTAGAAACCCTGAGCACCCATCAAGTCTGACGGACTCCCGGGGCAAGGGGTGGCCTTGTTTCTGATTCTGTTAGGGAGGGTGGGAGGACTCCATCAGAAGTCCTGGAAAGTTTGGAAAGTTTCTGAAGGCTTTAAATAATTCTAATCATAGCTACTTCAGTTTTGTGTATCTGTTCTCTGCAGATGGTTTGAAACTGTATAGAAAGAACAGGTAAAAGCAGGTGGAGTGCACACAGATGGCACCATGTGGCTTGTGATGGTTTTCTGTGTCTGTTGTCATCATCGTGTCATCTGGATATATGAAGGTAGTAAAGGGTTTCAGAGCAGAACCAGGGGACTGGTGGGAAGAGGAGACCCACAAATGCTGTATACAGACTGTACCACTGCTCCAAACCCCACTTGTCCAGAGCATCACAGTGTTGTTTATCATTATCAGGAGTAGTCAGCCCTCTGTTGAGGTCAAGTTTCCTTCCGTTAGCTTTTGGGTTTCCTCAGTGGCGCTGGTGAGGCTGCTGCTGTGTCGCTTGGTGCCTTTGTGGCTTGCTTTGCTATAGGTGAATTCTAGACTGTGGGGATTTGAAATTGAGGCAGAAGTCCTCATCCTGGCTACATTTTTTAAAGTTGTAGCACAAATGCTTTTTGTTATATAAAAACAATCCTTTTGGGGAATGTAGCTGGAGTACAAAGGAGCAAGTTCCCAAATAGCCAGAGCGGCCTTAGCATTGCAGCCTGCAGGCACGTCCTCCTCCCAGCCATAGAGGTGGAGAGGGGAGGCTCCACAGCAGAGGGTACAGACAGACTCAGTCAGTTCCCAGGACTGAGAATGACTTCATGCACTGAGGAAAGCCAGGATGACTGTGCCTGCCCTGCCAGTGCAGGAAGTTGGCCAACACTTGGAGTAGTTTTATAGATTCTTGCTTTAACTTTCATTTGTCTCTTCCATTCTTGGCCCTGGTCACTAGGGTACTGACTGCTCTAGAACTCAGTAGAGTGTATGTCTAATGCTGACATTGGCCCTGTGCAGGACAGTTATCAGCCGTCATAGCAGTGTTCTTCAAACGTCTTTAGGGTTGGTGTTCTTTTAAGGGAAATACATTTTCAAAATTGCTAGCTATATCTGTATCACTTTTAGTTAAAAAACATGCTTCTATGTACAGTGTTTCATAGGTATAAGGATTTTTTCCACTAAGGGTTTAGGCATTTTTTAAAAAGACAAAGTTTCTCTATGTAGCCCTAGCTGTCCTGGGACATGTTCAGTATGTAGAGCAGACTGGCCTTGAACTCACAGAGATATGTCTCCTGGGTGCTGGGATTAAAGGTGTGTGCCACCATGCCTGGCTTGTTAAAGTAATCATTTGAAAGGTATGGGTCACAGCTCAGCAACTTAGCCAAGCCCTACAGCTGCATGGTGTTCACTGACTTTACAGTAAGTCATTCCAAGTAGCATGCATTCTGACTGGAATCTCTGGAACATATACGTGGACCATGAGTTGTCATCTCTCCTTTAAGTTGACGTTGGGATGTTGCGTAGTTTGACAGTGTTAAGCCTTCCCAGGCCCAGATCACTGCGTGGCATGTGACAAGTGCAGTCACCTCGCATTAGTGCAGTCCTTAGAGCAGAGGTGGACATCACTCAGCTTACTTTCTATGTTTACTGTGTTGTGTGGGTACTACAGTTTGTTACTGGCCAGATGGCACAGTCGGCGAGGCCACTCACCAGGAGAGCGAGCGAGTGAGCGAACACTTCAAGTGGCTGTGAAGAGCTAGCAGTCGCAAGAGCTCTACCTCCATGTTGAGTCACCAGAAGGAGCTGTTAAGGAGCTGGGGATCTCCCGCACGCCCCTGGATGTGCTGGCTGCTCTGTCCAGGGCGAGTGACTGAGCAGCGATGACTGAACATTTCAGGATACACACCATGAATTGTCTGTCATCAGTAAATGTCTCCACTGTTTTCCTAAGTCTGAATAGTTTAGAGGACAGAAATGGTAGCCCCTCCGTCACTCTTGGGACCCTTTCCTAGGGATTCTGAAAACACTCGCTTTTCAGGCTTTGTAGAGCATCAGAATTCAAGAGTCCTTTCTTCAGTGCTAGACTGAGCTCCCAAGACTGGAGTGTGTGGCACCAGGGAGCCCGGTGTTCCCAGTCCCACTGGGTCTCACGGCCACAGCAACCACCTCATGCACAGTTCCACAGAAACGCTCCAGGAGAACATTGAATGTCTCAGAAACATCTGGGGCAGAGAAAATTCAATGTTTATTTTATACCCAAGATTCTCTTTTACCACACAGATCTGCAGAGATCTATGGAGTAAGCTATGCCCCCTTCAAGTTGCTCTTTAAATTTTGTTTAAAATAGAAATAGAATAATTGAGCTACAAATCTGTAAGTCACATTGTGTCTGGGCAGTTACATTTCAGATTTAAAAGTAGCTTGTCCATGTTTAGATACTTATAAGTCAGACTTGTTTGTTTAACAACTTTAAAGCCCTACAATTTTTCCAAGGCTTCTAGGGTACTTTTAAATCCTCTGCTTATTCACCACAAATAGCCTGAGATAAACAACTGCATATTTCAGTCTGTATTAGGGCAGGAACTTCGCTCACATTCCATGTTATGGAAACTATTTAACCTCTTTCTGATGGTGGGAAAAGGGTAGCTGTCAGCCACCTCGGTCCCCATGTGGTTTGAGATTAGGCCCTCAGTAGTTAGTTTCTCATGACATTCTTTCTTGGTGACTAGAATTAGCTTCTCTCACAGTTTTTCCTAAGAGGGATGATTTCTAATCATACGCTTGGGATGCCCGAGTTTGGAATCCTTTCAAAGATGAACGAAAGCATGCACTATAGTAAGATGAAGAGGAGCTACACTCGGGCATGCTAGTGAGCCGTGTAGATGATCTACATGCATGCTTCCTAGTGAGCTGCGTAGATGATCTACATGCATATGCATGCTAGTGAGCTGCATAGATGATCTGCATGCATGTGCATGCTAGTGAGCTGCATAGATGATCTACGTGCATATGCGTGCTAGTGAGCTGCATAGATGATCTACGTGCATGTGACATCAAAAAGCAGAGCCCGATGATTGCAGACCCGTATTGCCTGCCATACACCTCTACTAACAGGGAAACAGCACTTAACCTCCCCACTGATGTCCACAAGTAGCAGGAAGCAGATCTAGAAAGAATATTCATTTACAAAACACGCAGCTTGTCTCCTCGTCACTTTTCCCTGTAATGGTGTCCAACAAAACAGTAATTGTAAGAAATGAAATGTCGCCATGTGCCATACCAGCATGTCAGTCAACAACACAACAGACCAGACATATTACGGTGGCCTCATAAAGTTATGTTGTCTGCTGATGCAACTGTCTAGTTTGTGAGCATACACGCCCTGCTGTTCCCATGGGGTCCCCTCGTGACACGGTCCCACTGTGAAATAATGCATGAGTGCACACAGTTCCAAGTTCCTCTTAGAGCCAAAACATGAAGCGATACCCAACTCAACTCTGAACACCCATCTCAGACTTGGACACCACGTGTAAAGTAATCAGTATTTTTCCAACTAAATAAAATTCTCAGTATTGAGCCTGGCCACTGGAGGTTTCTTCACACGGAGTACAGTACCCAAACTCCATCTTGTTGCTAGAGTAAGAGCAGGGAGCTGTTTGATACTGAGCTCTTCCTTGGGGGCCTATAGATGAGACCCGGAGGACTGGAGTGAGGCTGGAAGCCTGTGCACTGCACACATTGTCTTCATGGAGACAGCGACTATCCTTCAAGCCTCAAGTTCAGGGAGTTTACAAGCTAACCTTCCCAGTGTCCACAAGTTTACTAAATACCATTCCTTACTGAGAGTTTTTTTTCCTCCTGGGAGAGATGGGCTTAAAGACGGGGCCTCTCCATGGAACAAGCCCTGGCTCGCTTTGTGGACCAAGCTGTCCTTGAACTCACAGATCGCTTGCCACTGAGAGGTTCTTAGCAGAGTTAATCTTGGATTTGAGGGTATGTAACTTAAGCATGTGATTGCCAAAGTCTGATGTAGAAATGGGCTCAGTCTCGGGACCCATGCCTGCTAGTGTCCTGTGCTTTCAGCCACTAACAGCAGCAGGAAGCACTTCATGGCCCAGCATTTATTCCCCTTCAGGTCATCTGGCAGGACAAAAATGACATGTCCAACTTAAGACAAGGGCCATACAACCAATTCCTTTATCCTAGGACTTAGGGAACATTCATACCTGGAAGTTAGGAACACAGATATGAGGCCCTCGGAAGCAAAATCACATAGCAAAAGAGTAATTAGCAATCTAATTAAACTTTTTGGACTTCAGTGAGGGATATGTCATTAGATTGCATTGCCTTCAAGAAATGTAAAACTAGGAGGGCATTGTAGCTCAGTGGTTGAACACTTGCCTGGCATGTGTAGGGTTTGATCTCCAGCACTGCAAAAAAAAGGAAAAAGTACAAGTTGCCAGAAGTCAGTTCCAGGCTAGGGAAAGTTCATTCTGCCACTTTCTCTGCAGCGTCTTCCTTCTGCTTGGTATCTATTTCCTTGAAGCACTGAGCTTAATAAAGCTCAGAAATGACCGGGCACAGGAATGTGACGGGTGGCACAGCGTCCCTCACAGCATAACTACCTCCATACTCCTTGGGCATTTTCTAATGCCCAGCCATCTCAAGAACGGTGTAGATAAAGACCCAACTGCAGCAGTTAGCAGAGGGCATGTCCTGACCTGATGCTCTGTGCCCGGTGTCTAGGGGAAAGGGAGATAGACACTGGACTCGGGTAGAGATGCATTCATTCATTCTCCTTCCAGGAAATGACCAGACAGATAGGTTTTAAAATCAGCCTTGTCATTATGCCACTGAAATGTTCCCACATAGGACAAGTGTTAAGTAAAACATGTCATGGTCAAACACAGTAGGGACCCTTGAGCCACTAGAAGCTTGAATCTCAGACCATGGACTTGTTTGGAATGTAAAATAAAAATAATTTCAGAAAGGGGCAGCCAATTAGTGGATTCACCAAGCACCTCAAGACTCATCCAGATGTTGTAGGTCTTGTCACCAAAGTGACAACAGAAGATGAGGGTCATTCTCAATCACTGAAGAACATCTAATATGCCTCCCATACCTGTGGCCTTGTATCACTTGAGGGTGACTCACCCATGAGCTGGCTTTCCTCACTGGTTTAGAGGAGCTAAATAGCCATTTTCATCTTCAAGAGCCAACTGAGAAGCCTGTACAAAGAAGTCTAGTGTGTCACTAGGCAAGTCAAATGAATACCTGTACTTTTTTCTAAGGAAGAGCTGGTGGGGACAAACCTCATTCCTTGGAGAGCATCCCCCAAACCAGCTGTATACCAGGCTGTAACCTGCAAGCACTCAACCTGCATTTCTGTGAGCACGAGACTGCAGTATCTGTCCAAATGAGATGCCCTGATGTGAGCCAGTCCAAGCTTTCCCACGAGGAAAGCCATGTAAATCGGGCCGGGAACCATGGCTGAAGAACACAAATGGTTGGTGTTACACAGAGGAAAGAGGGAACACACAGCTGCTAAAAAGGGTGAACAGAAAATCATTTATCTAAATAGAATAATAGAAATAAACAAAACCTTTTAAAAACAATCACAAGATTTACAAATAAATTGGTACAAATAAATAGGTATTGTAAATCTACAACATTTGAATTATAAACGCATCTGTTATGACAGCTTGTGAAGTTTGTGCACATGACCTGTGTTTAGCTTTCTATTGATGCCACTGCTCAAATGTATGAAATGTACGCCATGATACAGTGGGTATGGCTGAGAAGGGTAGAAATCGGACAAAGCAGGGCTTACATTAGGCCCAAGGCAATGTTAGTAACTGGGCCATAACACCAGGAAGAGGCATGTTCAGAACCTAGATAGATTCTGCAATGCAAGGTGGGTAGTAGAAGCCATAATTTTGGGACCAGGAAGTTGATTTGGCTTGGGTGTGGATGAGGAAGGAGGCTCTGGTCTTCACTGCATAGGGAAGAGACCCAATCACCAAACCCCACTTCTGTAGTAACTCCTGGAGACATGAGAAGCTCTGCCCCCATCTACCTCCCAAATACTGGCCATCAGGAATGGGTTGGGGTAAGGCAATGAAAGAAGCTGGTGTAAGAGCAGCAATATGGTTTTTGTTTTTTTGTTTTTCCTTTTAAACAAAGAATACTACCACCCTCTCACCCAACAAGGGGCAACAGAACCCTAGGCTCAGTGGATGAGGGGCTTCAAAAGAGTGTCTTAGTCACAGATGAAATACTAACAGTAGAGACATATGTACATAATAAATAATATAAAATATAAGCATATACATTTGTGGATTTAAAGGACTGCAAAAACAAAAGTCAATAGGTTGATGAGACTTCACAGTAGACCTGACATGGGTAATAGTGAATCAGAAGCCAGGCAGGGCTCTCTAGGGAATGAGTCTTCACTTCCCTTGGTTCTAGAGGTCTGGGACCCCAGCTGTTTGTATGTAAGAAACCCGAGTTTCCAAGAAGAGCAGGCACCCGGGTCTGTCAGGCCCTTTTGATAATTCTCTTCAGGGTGACTCTGGAAGAATCCAGCCCCAGAAGTAAATCCGCGTGGATCAGATGTGAGCAACATCAGAACATGCCCTTCTAAGTGAAGCTAGACAGTACCCTGATACGTTATCATCTGAAAACATTGACCCACACCTCTCCTACCTTCCAGCTGTGCACATACAAATACCTAGAACCTGACTAGCTATTTTGATACTGCTTCAAGTACTGCCTGGCATTCCCCATCAAAAAGCATTAAAATAACTTCAGTTGAGATGTCTCCAATAGTTCTGCATGAGCTATGTCAGCCACAGGGAACATAAGAAGCAAAGGTCCCCAGATGCTCACTTGAGCTGCTGTGTATGGATTGCTCCCTCTGCCTGATCGAGGTGGCCATGGTAGTGCAGGACCACTGGGGACTCTCCAGAAGGAAAGCCAGTAAATCAGCATTGATTCCAGGAGGAGGGTGCACAGGTGCCAGAGGAAGGCTTGCTCATCCCAGGCCCAGGGCTAGTAACAGCAGCTCAGCCTCGGAGCACTGCTCATCCCTCAGCTAGAAGCAAATGAACCTCAGCAAGTTCATCTTTCCCATCAGCTACTAAAACACAGAAATAAATGGCCCTGAGGTATACAAGTCCACTGAGTAGGTTCCTCACTGATAAGTTTGTATGGGAAAAACTTCCAAATACCCCCACTATCACTTCCATATTCACCTCAAAATTCCTAATTCTGGGCTAGCCTACAACTTACCCAGTTGTCCTTGTTGGACAGAAGCACCACAGCCTATGGCCCAGAATGGAAGCAAACATAGCCCAGGAGAGCCTGGTCCCTCAGAAGAGAGGGCACACTGCGACCTAAGTAGCTAAACAACTATGTGCCCTTCATGGGCACAGCCGAGAGGAGCCATGCCAAGCCACAGCGGGGTCAGACTGCATGGTGTGTCTGAAGAAGCAAGCCCTCAGCCTGCTCCAGAGGACAAGGTGTGTACACTGCACCAGTCCAGAGAGTCAACCCGCTTGGGTTCATCCCTGGGAAACCTCATCCCCTGGGTTCAGGCTCAGTCATGGTGGCAGATCCCTGGTAGCCTTCAGAGAAGGACAGAGATGCTTGTTTGCGTTTTCACTAGCCGGGACGCAGGCCGAGTCACCCAGCACCTACTTGGTTTTGCTCCTTAACCCACATAACTTGCGGGCTGAAGATCATTGGTCCCTGTGTAACTCAAAATCCTGTCGCTCCATTTTCTAATGCGTTTGGACCTGCCATGTTTCCCTAGATTTGGAAAAGCTGGTCCTTTAGCTGTACAGAGCTGGGAATGGCAAAGCGACTTTTCAGAGCTAGTATTCTGTATCAGTGTGAAGTTCTGCACTGAACACCTGCACACGTTTCCTGGAATAACACGAGAAAGTGGTCTGTGGCTCAGCTCCCGTCACGTGAGGTCAACTATGCCCACAGAGTATGAAACAGGTGGCACCTTCAAGTCAGGAACCAGAGTTTTAGCCAGTTGACTAGCACCCCAGTACTCGTGCAAGTGTCACGATTCTCTTTTCCTAAGACTTGATTAGACTCTGGGCTTGCCTTAGGTACAAAGGGCAGTGAATGAAGGACCCTCACTAACAGTGATCCAGCAATGTCTGCACATAGGCATCCAGTTCTAGGTGCTGCCCTCTCCTCTGGGCAGCAGAGGCACCGGGGCAGGCCCAGGGCAACCAGAACTCCTGAGGCCTGAGTCTGTCCAGCCTGACCCCTCCCCTGCACATTTGCACATGCCGCAGCCTGGGAGGGATTCTAGGCTAGAGCCACAAGGAGCCCCTGTACGTGGCCACTCTACTACTTGTCAGTCTCTTTTGGCTGGGAAGCCCATGGGGTGAGGCCAGAGATAGCATGTGCCATTTCTAGCCAAGATCCACTCAGAGAGGCAAAGAGCCAGTGCTTCCTTCAGTTGTCTCAAGGGTCAGCTTGGGAGGGGGAGGGGAGACTTGGAAACACTGTCCACTCAGATTTCAGTTGTCTTAGGAGTCGGCTTGGGAGGGGCAGACTTGGAAACATTGTCCACTCAGATTCAAGCCCTGTTTGAAGACTGAGACTTCTCCCCAGGGCAGCTCAAACTATGGCCAGGCCACCTTTGTGTTCTCTGGGACGATTGGAGGAACTATTCTGAATTCCTGGTTATTATAGAAGTAACTAACCAAAGGTAATTAGTTCATTAATGGGAAATGAACACGAAGCTGGCGGGCCACAGTCTCAATCTCTGAGAACCCCACTCCTTGGCTTCTTTGTAAGAGAACTCTACAGTTAGCTGCCATATCGGGTGGTGACTGATGCTCTCTCAGCTCCCTAGAGTCGCGCATCTCTGGGATCCATGAACAGTAAAACTCTGAAAGAGGACCAAGGTGTGTCGCTTCCAGAGGCTCCTTCCAGGAGCAAGGCTGTCTGAGGCAGAAGTGTACCACGCCTGAGAGGCTGACAGAGTGGAACACTTACCACTAGAAAGCCTTGGCTGGGCTCTTGCTCCCCAGGCCTCAGGGAGGGGGCCAGCTGGAAGCCTGTTGGAGAGGCCCTGGCCACACTCAGAGGGCTCACATCTGCACATACTATGCTCCTTATTAAACTGATTTTTTTTCACCTGGATGTGTTTGACTGGGGGGAAGGGGGGGAGTCCTCACTGTGTGGGGTTCCCCTGGTAGGAACTTCATCCCAAAGTGGCATTCTAGGTACCAGTAGCAGGTCACTCAGATCCTTTAAAGGCCACTCTCAATGACCCTCCACTAAGTGTGCCAACCTTTCTCAACCAGAACACTCCAGGCCCACTACCCACCATAGCACTGTCAGGGGACACGGCACCAGAGGCCCAAGCCAAGGTCCACGGGTGTGACAGTGATAGAATACCTACAGGGCCGTGGGTTCCAGTCCTGGCACCCCACACCCACACCCACACCCCCTTACCCCCCCACCCCCAGAGTTTTCAGAGTCATCAGCTATTCAACAAAAGATCAACCCAACACGTCACCCTCCCAGAGTCCACCCTGGAGTTAGCGGACCTCCTACCTGAAGGAGGAGACTGGCGCTGAAGCCTGAGGGTTCCCTGTGCAGGAAGCCCAGGCACACGATGGCTCTCTTCTCCAGCCTTGACCTGGGTAATGAGAAGCCCATTGAACACTAGCCAGGAGTTCATTTCAGTGTATGAGCATTGCCAGCAAATGCAAGTAAGGAACCTTTTACAGAAGCCACCGAGCAATACCTGCTGGCATGAATTTCCTAACACATGGTAAATTTGGTATTAAAGTAAGACGGAGACACACATGAAATGGTCACAATACACATTTGGTTTCTGAATCCATTTGGGGTCAAACTGACTCTGGCTGTATGGGTGGCTTTCTGGTGTTGGCCACATCGGAAGCAGGAGGCACCTTTGAGCAGGGCCACTGCCACTTCTGAGCCCCACAGCCCAGGGACAACATGGGAGGGGCACTTGGCTCTATGGAAGGAAGGGCATTCCATTAAAAACATGGGTCTAGAAATGCCCAAGTACACTGTCCCCCTCCCCCCAACCCCCGGCTCCATTCAGATAAGATACAAATCCCAGCAGGAAAGAGGCGTCCTGTAGCAGCCGCCACCACATGTTCATTAAGCCCCATGGGAGGTTTCCATTTGGCACCTGTAAGCAGCGGCTTGGGTTAGCAAGAGTGAGGGGTGGAGGGAGGCAGTTAGCTGATGTCCCAGACCACCCGAGGTTACAGGACTGGGGGATGAAGTCATTGCCTCCTGCCAATGATAAACCATGGGTTTAAAATTCATTAACATTCATTTTGGTGATAAAAATTCCTTAGCAAGATCACATTCCCAAGCAAACGTCAACCTCCTGAGGGAAAGGGACCTGGTTAGACATCATATTTTCAAAAGGACACTACGTGCAGAGAGGGCACCTGCAGCTTCTGCCGACACCCACAGTGACGACAGACTTGGCACTTCTGCAGTGACATGATTTTTCTTCATTCATCCATCAAGTTCAACAGCGACACCCACCGGGCACAGAGGAAAGGTATCCCTCCTGGGGACGGCCAAGGAAGGGCTAAAGGGGCAAGTCCATTCTGTCAGGGTCACATTGTGGGGCTACAGCAGAGTTAGCTCGGAAAGACCAACTTCAAACTCCGCAAAAGACACTTAAAAACAAGAACATGATCCCTTGGAAAAAAATAAATGCAACAATTTTTAAATTCATGCAAATTGAGGGATGAAAGAAACGATAAAAGGTTCTGAAAAAATAAACATGATTCTATTTGGGCGGAAGAAGTTTGTCTCCGAATTCTTGAAAGCCATGCCCCAGCTGTGGATGTCATGTGTCCAGTTTCCATCCCTCCCCCAGCCGTCCTCCTCAGCTTCCAGGGAAAGGGGCAAAGTCTTTGGTCTCAAGGCTGGAGGACGCAGCATGGCAGACAAGCTCAACTAGTGGAAGTCACGGTCAGACCGAGTCCAGGAGGGCCGGACAAGGGGGCCCGAGGGGCGCTAGATCGCACCTTCACTGTGCAGGCTGTGGTTGGCCTTGTTGTGTGACACACAGTTCTGTTCATTAAGCAAGTTGGCTGTCTCGTCTGGCAAGCCGTCATGCAGCTCCGTAAGAGTCAATTCAATTTTAGTATTTTCACTGTCTGAAGACTGAGGCGTTTTGTCCATCCGGGACGCCATCAAGGCATTTTGGTATTGCTGTCTGGAGATCTGAGGCCAGAAGAGGACATAGAAAACAAACCGAGAGAACTTATTTTTAGGTTCTCTTGTCTCCTAACACCGTATCACACACCAAATACCCCAAAAGGCCCAGAGCTTTTGCTCTAGGAGAAAATCATCCTTGAGTAGAAACCGAGCCACACTGTGAAAAGTTCAAGTTGATTCCAGAGATGCAGCCAGTTCTCACCACTGGAACCATTTCTACATCTTGCCTCTTACATTCAGAGACAAGAAAAATGGAGATCAGCTTCCAGCAGCTAAAGCTGCTCAGGTCTCTGAAAGATGTCTAAGTCAGGCTAAGGAGAGGCAGCCTCAGTGCTTTCTGGGTCAAGCAGACAGTCACCAGCCACAGGCTCCCGAGAACTGAGAACGGCTTTCCCTCATCCTGTTCTGGTTCCCTGGCACGGCCACGTTTGCTTTGGCTGCTCATGGGATGGAACCGAGGTCAATGTGTTTCTCAACCAGTGCTGGGCCCAGAGGAGGGAGGTGGGGCGCTTTGACAGCAAAGGGGAAGCTGTCAGGGAAGTGGCCATACCTGCCAGATCCAGCCACACAGCCCTCCCCACTCACCTTGACGAACTGTAGGTCAGAGAGGGCTCGGACGGAATAATCAGGGATGTAGACTTGAAGGAATGAAGAACTGAGCTGATTGTTGCTGCTCCCCAAGGTTGGTGTCATGGCGTCAATCCGGTCGCTCCGACTGAGAGAATCTGAGTGATTCAAGCCACAGGGGCGAGGAGGTGACTTATTTTCACCTAGAAAAGGGAGACAAATCAGGTCTAGCCGATGGAGAACGCTCACTCCAAATGAAAAGCAATCACACAAACACCTATGTGTCTCTCCCGCAGGTACATGCAGCTCAGCTGTGACAGACCAGGGTATAAAGGCCAAAGCTCTGTAGCTGGAACCCGCCTTCCAGGGACTCATCCATCACTAGGTCCACAGATAGGGCTGAGGATAAAGCCCGGGACACGGATGCTACCCGATACTAACGAGGACCATTAAAGGCTCTTTTATCTTTCCATTATCTTTCCAGGAGCCAAAGAAATTATCAAAGACCATCTGTCTCCTTTGCCTCTTAGCCATCAGCCAGCTCAGGTATGCCATCATGCTAGGTGACAGGAAACCCTTGAGAGGCCTGCCTCAGTGTCTTGGTGGTGACACGGGTTTCTGCAGTGAGCTCCTTGGAGCAAGTGTTCAGAAAGATGGAAGGGAAAAGGGCAGGAGAATCCGCATGTCCTTGCTGTCAAGGAATATTCCTTATAGCTTTAAAAGAATGTGTATTGCTATCTTGCCTGCAGTCTATGTATTACATCTAGTTGCCCATGGAGTCCAGAAGAGGGCGTTGGATCCCCTAGAACTGGAGTTAAAGGTTTTAGCTGCCATATGGTACTAAGAATTAAACCTGGTTCCCTCTGGAAAAGCAACAAAGTGCTATCTCTGAGCCACCGAGCCATCCCTCCAGCTCCCCATTCCTTGTGGCTTTAATGATGAATTATGTTAAAGATAAATCACCAGCTGCATGTGGTGACACACCCCTCTGATCCCAGCACTCGAGAGGCAGAGGTGAGTGGGTTTCTGAGTTTCAGGCCAGCCTGGTCTACAGAAGGAGTTCCAGGACAGCCAGGGCTATACAGAGAAACCTTGTCTCAAAAAACCAAACCAACCAACCACCCAACCAACCAAATAACAAATAAAGCCCATGTCCTCAGTGAGGAGACCTCTTCTATCCCACTGTTTCAACCACCTGTACACATTAGATGGGCTCTGAACTGCGGAATGCCACAGGAGTAGAGGGGACCCACACTCCCATTTTCTAAAGTCCTTAAAAGATGCCCCCAGAAAAGAGCCAGCCGGTGGCAGGTCCTGCCCTCCACCTATCAAAGTCTGTCACTGTGGCCACAACCTTACCTCCTACTTCAAGTGACAGGCTTATGCAGTGCCACAGAACAACTTGAAGCTAGCCTGAAGAACCTCAAGTATTGCGTTCTCTTGAAGTTCCTCTATTCATAGTGGCACTAAAGCCCCTCAGGCCACCCTCACCACTGTGGCCATTTGGGACCTTCTCTTAGGACTTCCAGGCCACGTCTCCCTCTTCCGCAGCTTTCAGTGCTGGCTTCCCGCAAGTCAGCACCCACCTCAACAGTGCCCCCTAGTGTCCTTGCCACCTCCTGAGAGAAAGGCACAGTGACAGCCAGCTTCAGGTCCTTTCTGTAAACTGCACAGTGGTACCCAGCTCATGGGAGATACAGCGCTGGGCATAGCATCGCACCCAGTGAGTGCTGGATAGATGTGCCCTGTTGTCATGTTCTGCTCTCTCCTCTTAGCCTCTCCCAGACCTCACTGCCACACTCCTGGATCAGGCTTTTCCACAATGATGTCACTTATAATGACAGATTTTTCTTTTGAACACGGAATCCCAGGGCTGTATCTCTAAATTTCAGCCATGAGTCATATGTTTCTGCATATATTTTTATTTAATATATTTAATATTTTTCTGAAAGGATTTTATGCTTTTGTAGGTCTGCAAACAAAACTTCCAATATAAAGAACAAGATATCCCTACTAAAATATAGTATAAAAGTCAAACAAACACATTATTTTAAACATGTATTATGAAAATAAAATTAAAAATTGAGGAGTTTGTTTAATTGTATGAATATATTTCTATGAAATATGTATATATGGTTTTTGTTGTTGTTGAGATAAGGTTTCTCACAATGTAGCCCTGACTGGCCTGAAACTCACTATGTAGACCAGGCTAGCCTGGAACTCATAGAGATCCACCTACTTATTTCTCTCTCTTAAATGCTGTCCACATAGATTTTTAAAACAGTGTTTACGTCTATGGTTTCAAGGTATTACAGGCAAGGCACCTGGCAGGCTCACTGCCTTTGGGCTAGACCCCCAGGTGGAGGTCGGAGCCTGGGTTCTTCTGCACTCCCAGTTAGTGAACACTGCTTTCTGGTTTGTTTGTTTGTTGGACCCGTGTGCGTGTGTGTGTGCGTGTGTGTGTATGTGTATGTGTGTATGTGTATGTATGTATGTGTATGTGTGTGTGTATGTGTGTATGTATGTGTGTGTATGTGTGTGCATGTGTGTATGTGTGTGTGTGTGTGTGTATGTGTGTGTT
>JADRCD010202522.1:1995-35068 GCA_019843815.1 Montemys delectorum | reverse complement strand
TGTGTGTGTGTGTGTGTGTGTGTGTGTATGTGTGTGTGTGAGATGGACCTCTTGTGCCTGTCTTCACAGCCCGTCTGCAGAGGCCGCCCATTGCTCATACTCCTTCTACAGAGCCACAGGCCTGACATGATTGGCTGGGAGCACACCTCGTGGCTTTAATACACTGCTCGGCATCTCAAGGACAATATTAAAATCTAAACACCAAGTAAAGAAAAGGAAGGCTTACGGCACGTGGCCAGTGACACTAGCTAAGCCTCATCGACAGGAAGACAGCCAACCCTGGAAACAACTGTACCACCTGTTCCCAACAGACTCATACTCAACTTTTGCTCACAAAAAAGTAGCCATAACAGCTTAATTATTTTTAAAGTTAATATAAAATTATTATAAAAAGAGGGGAGACTAGGACCCTCGTGACAGTGCAGGACAATCTGCAGTGGGCCAGAGAGGGTCACTGGTTTTCTGTGGTTGTTCGCTACTTTTCAATGAGAGCTGTGTGTTTTCTCAAGAAGCCACTGGAAGTTTCTCTCCAGGCAGGTCTCTGATGTAAACAGGGACCTGGGCTCTTCTCACTCTGCTAATACCTGAGCAGAATGGGTGTCTGAGGGACACGCAGTGTGCAGTGCTCCATCCCAAGTATGACCAAAAGCAGCAGGAGCTGCCCTGCTCAGCAGGGCACGCTTGCCTCCAGGGTGGACTCCTTTTGGTCCTAGCCTCCTGTTGAAAGCACTGGGCCCTGCTGTGGCCAGACGGGGCAGCACTGGGGTTCACTTAACTCACAGCCCTTTCGTTCTAAGGGTCTTACAAAGCCGTCTCTACAGTGTTATCCACGCTGGGCCCCAGGGACAGAGTTTCCTGATGCAATTTCCAAAACAGAGCAGTTGGGCCGTCTGAGTTCCGACAATTGCTACTTGTGTATTTTGGATGTGCCAGCGAGTGGGGCAATCAGTCACATCCTTTATCCAAAATCCTTGAGATGAAGGACTAAATTTCTAGCTGTAAGTTGGTCCAAATGCACCACAAACCACACACCCTGAAGGCTCACCTGCAGTGAGGCCCAGAGGACCCAGACCCACAGAGTAGAGGCAGGAACAAGCTGCTCCACCAAGTGTGGGTTCATGTTTGCTATCAAACTTGTACGTCAAGGTTTTATGACAGTAATAAAGATGAGACATCAATTTTAGCTGGCCTTGGTGGCACCCAACCCTAATCCAAGCACTTGGGAGGTAGGGACCGGAAGATACTGAGTTCAAGGTCATCTTCAGACATATAGCAATTTCAAGTTTGAGGCCAGCCTGGGCTACAAGAGACCTCATCTCAAAAACCGGACAAAACCAAGACAAAATCAAAACCTTTTGAGCTCGATATGGGGGTGTACTCCTTCAATCCCAGCACTCAGGAGGCAGAGGCACGTGGATCCCCGTGAGATGAGATCTGCTGGTCTACACAGTGAGTTCCAGGACAGCCAGAGCCGAGACCTTACCTCAAACACCAACCAACCAGACATACCCTCTCAGTATGGGTTTACATTGGTTTTCTGGCTCTGTACCTAGGAATCCTTTCTTTTGACTGAAAACTAGCAGGCAAAATAATGAACTGTGCCTCCTTTCTAACCTATGGCACCTCCTGGAAGGGGCAGCATGTCATTGTTACTGCAATGGCCTCAGGCCTGTGGCCCAGGACCTTCCAGGCAGGCAGGCCTATTGATTCCTACCCAGATGGAGCAGGCATCACAGAGACGTAAAATGCAGATGAGGTAATGGGCTTTGACTCATCAACTTCAGCATCCCTGCAACTTTGTAAACAAATAGCAACACGAGGGAAGAACGGAAGAGAAATATAAATGCATGTGTGCATGTGAATGTATGTGTGTATTCTGTTCTTTGGTTTGCATCAAATAGCTCTATGAATATCTTATGCTCAGACATGCCAAACTTGAAGAGTATGTGTGTTTGTGTGTGTGTGTGTGTGTGTGTGTGTGTGCGCATATGTCTTCAAGTATGGTATGTGTTTGTATGTGTAGAGGTCAGAGGTCAACCTTGGGTGTCCCTCAGGAGCTGTACTTTGTTTAGACAGCGTCACTCCCTGGGACCTGGGGCCCACTGATTTGGCTCATCTGGCTGGCCAGTGAGCCCAGGGTTCCTGCTGCTTCCACCTCCCCAGTATGGGGATCAAAACCTTCAGGCTACTAGGGTCGTGAGCTGGAGATAGGTCTTTACCCTCTTGCAGCTAGATTCAGCAATGGAACCATCTAGAAGCCCTATGTTAGGGTTCTGAGGTCAGGGTTTTACTCTGTAGCCATTCTGGCCTCAAACTCACTATATGTAGCCCAAGCTGGTCTTGAACACATGGCAATCTTTGTATTTAAGCCTTCTAAACACAGAGATTAGAGGTGTGGTCACTACACCTAGCTGATAGCAGACTCATGGAAACATTAATTCATTTCCTTCCAACGTGAGCATGGGTGCCTCCAGGTGCTCCAGAGCTTGAATGGGGTTGGATTTATGTAAATTGTACCGTCAGGTTAATGAATACAAGCTGTCTTGGGGGGGAAAGGCAATACAGGAAAGCTGCATTACCAACACAAATGTCTGACCCTCCTTTGAGGCAGGATCTCCTCAACTCTCCTGCCTCAGATCCTGCATGCTGGGGTACAGGTGTGCACCACAACAAGCTCAATTAAGGCTAAGCAATTTTAATTAAAGAAAGATTAAAACTTTTCTTTGTAGTGGCTGGGTGTGTTAGACTGGCCGTGCTCTCCTGCGGGGAGGTAATCAGCTGCTGGTCAGGAACGCACAGGCACAGCGCTGATTCCAAACAAAGGTAAGAGAGACCCAGAGCAGCAAGGCCATCTGCCCTGCCGAGGAACATAGATTCCCAGCCAGTTCATGCATGCCTGCGTGCGTGCGTGTATGCATGTTTGAGGGGTGGGGGGGAGGGAAGTACTACCAAATCAGGGTGAGTGTGGGCTTTTTCTCATTTGCCAAGAAAAGTTCATCCTCTCCCAAGATTTTGTCCAAATAGATTCTTTGGGAAATGAAAGCAGTTTAGACTTGGGTGCAAACTCCACATCTTATAACATGCTGAAGACTCTGGTAAAACTCTGGACAGACCTGTGAGGTGGGATGAGCAGTAGGCACAGGCCAGCCACCATAGAGACTTCCCCTATTCCTGGTCTCCACAGGTCCAGGCTGAGAGTTCCTCTCTAGCCCTCTGTGGCTTATGTTCTCTGGACAGCTCCATTTTAGGCAGCCACCTTAGAGTTTTAGGGCTGGCAGGAAGCTGGGAACAGTACTGTGGAAACAGAGTGTGCAGCCCTGGTGGCTAGGCTTCCCTAGGGTCTAGGTAGGCAATCCATCAGTGGATCGGTTATGAGAAAGGAAGCATGCAGTTACCTGGAGAGCCCGCAGCTAACACCTCTGTTCTGCTGACAACAAAGGTGCGAGACAGGGACAAAGGAACTGGAAAATGGAGAAAAACAGGGTGAGACCGCATCAAAAGGCAGAAACAGATCTTCACATCCAAGGAACCGGAGTGGACGCTGTCTCACTAACGTGAGCATTTCACCCTGGAAGTACCAAAGCCCGTGTGCTGTTATATAAGAAGGGACACCAGTGACTCCCCAGAACAGTGTGCCACTGGGAGGACTCTCGTCCTTGTGCTCTTTTCTGGAAAGTCCTTAAACCCCCAACACCCAACTGAGGTCCACAGCTCACATCTGAGTCACAATTAGCCAGCCTCAGCAGGCTCTAAGAATAGGCCCATGCCGCTGCGGCGCTCACTCGCCATGCAGCCTAGCAAGGCCCCAATTACCCAACTCATTGGTATTATTGGTTTCATAATTTTGGCTTGATATTTTGAATCGCTTGAGATGATTGCAGATTTCAGAACAGGCAAATGCGTAGAGCCATGCGCAGACTGCCTGAGTATGGCAGGCAAAGGTTAGGCTGGGCACTGCTTGCTCTGATGGGAGACTAGTCCCACCACAGGGCAGGCCATGAGGGACAGGGTAGGCCTTCCCACGTGTCCCAAGGACTGTGGGCTTTATTTTACTGCTTTGCGTTAAGACAAGGTCTCGACATAAAGCTCTGGCTGGCCTGGAGTTTGCTTTGTAGGCCATTCTGGCCTCAACCTTTCTGCAGTCCTCTGCCTTTGTTTCCCCAGTGGACAGCTGACTTTCCATTTACGTGTGCACATGTGCACATGCCATAGTGCTATGTGGGGAACAGAGGGCAACATGTGGGAGTCTGTTCTCTTTCTAGCATGTGGCTCTTAGGGTTACACTTGGTGGCAAGCACCCTTCCCTGCTGATGCCATTTCCTCTTGAACAGACACAGGCAGGTCTTAATGCACGGATGTACAGTACTGATGTACAGCGCTGATGTGCAGTACTGATGTGCAGCGCTGATGTGCAGTACTGATGTGCAGTACTGATGTACAGCACTGATGTGCAGCGCTGATGTGCAGTACTGATGTACAGCGCTGATGTGCAGTGCTGATGTACAGCACTGATGTGCAGTGCTGATGTACAGTGCTGATGTACAGTGCTGATGTACAGCGCTGATGTGCAGTACTGATGTACGGTGCTGATGTATAGCACTGATGTACTGTGATGATGCACAGTGCTGATGTATGGTACTGATGTACAGTGCTGATGTACAGTACTGATGTACAGCGCTGATGTATAGTACTGATGTACAGTGCTGATGTATAGCACTGATGTACTGTGATGATGCACAGTGCTGATGTATGGTACTGATGTACAGTACTGATGTGCAGTACTGATGTGCAGTACTGACATGCAGTACTGATGTATGGTGCTGATGTACAGTGCTGACGTACTGTGCTGATGCGCAGTGCTGATGTGCGGTACTGATGTATGGTACTGATGTATAGTGCTGATGTACAGTACTGATGTACAGTGCTGATGTACCTGATGTGCAGTACTGATGTATGGTGCTGATGTACAGCACTGATGTACTGTGATGATGCACAGTGCTGATGTCCAGTGCTGATGTGCAGTACTGATGTCCAGTGCTGATGTCCAGTGCTCATGTCCAGTGCTGATGTACAGTACTGATGTACGGTACTGATGTATAGTGCTGATGTACAGTACTGATGTACTGTATCTCCATGAACACACAGACCCCAAGACCCAAGTCAGCCTTTGAAATGAATGGTGGGGGCTTCCTGGTGAAGAGTCAGCTCTTTGTTGTCTTTTGTTGTTATTTTTCAGTTGGTTTGAAAAGTCTCTTATGGTCTAAGGTTAACCTCAACCTCACTACATAGCTCAGGCTAGCCTTGTGATCCTCCCACCTCCTTCCCAAGGGCTGGAACTGGTGGTGTGACCATCATTCCCAGCCTTCTGCTGTCCTTTTCTGAGTGGATTTTCCCTACACTCTTGTTCAATATGAGCTAGGCTAGTGTTTAGGTCTAAATAACCAGTGATCAGCAAATGTACTGTTCTCATTTGTTCTCAGAGATGCCTTAAAAATAGGGGTCTGTTAACCTGGGCTAAACTGAGGCACACAGTCTCAGAACAGTCACAATGATAATGCCTTCCATGACATAATATTTCTTCCTGTGGTTCTGTTCTTTTCATCTGTTTTTACACTTTTGAAACAAGGTCTTTCGTAGACCAGGCTGGCTTAGAGTTCAGAGTACACTCTGCTGACTGAATCTGTAGCAATTCACCTGCCTTTCCCTTATATTTTAAGGGTCGCAACACACTGTATACACAGTACCTCACTCTGTTCTCCTGGTTACTATGGGAAACCAAAAGTTTTTTTCTCAATGTTACACAACCTGCATCCTGGGCTGTGACCCAGGTCTTTTTCCATACCCAGCTCCCCTCTCTAGTGTCACCAAGCAGTGGAAATGAAGATCACTTTCAAGTTCACAACAAAGACCTTCTAAGAGGGATCAAGCAGGCCCATGTGCACATTCAGGGACAATGTCCCTTCGGACAGCAAAACCTGCACAAGAGAGCAAGGAATTTTGACAGCTCACTGGCTTTCTAAAGCTTTTATCTTTATGCCTGTCACACTGCTGTGTGGGACAGTAGGGGAAGACAAATGTCACAAAGACAAACTTGCCTGAAGGTCCCCATCGCTGTTAAATTTTTTCAGTTTGACAGCGTTCCTTTAAGATGGACTATGGTTAGTTAGCTTTGGGCTTTGTAAAGGTTTCCTCGTACAGAATGTCCTTTTGTATTGTGGCCACCAGATGGCACCACAGCACCTCTGTTTACCTGCCTGACCTACTCTTGGCCAGGGAAGGCAAGCAATGATATGTCTAGATCCAGAGGAATTGGAAGCAAAGCTGGGTGCAGACACCCCTGCTGGCACCTCAGCCTCTTAGAGAACATCTCAATCCCTGTGGCCTGACCGCCCACCACAAGCAGCCAACTCTAGACAAATAGTAGCAGCAAACTCCCTCATCCTCAGGAAGATGTAATGGAAAATCCGCAGAAGAGCTACTCTGTACGCCTCAGACCTTTGGAGTGGAGACCGGGCGACACTTCCAAGATAGGCAGGAGTATAACAGACTCAAGGCTTCTGGAAGTGCTAACCTTCTGAAAAGTTCTAAAGCTAGCTAGCGACTCAGCAGACCCCAGTGCACGCCCCCCACCCCCCCCCCCCCCACGAAGACGCGCCTCCCACAGGTGCCTCTGACAGGAAGCAGCCTGGGGATGGGTAGTCTAAGGTCACCTTCCCTTGGGTTTGCAGTTGCCATGGAAACACACTTCTGGATGTCTCTTCAGAGTACTTCCAGGGAGGCGAATGGAAAAGATACACTTGTGTGTGGGGACACCATGCACAGGCTGGTCCTGGACTGGTTTAAAATGAGTGCACTAAACGGTAGTAGTCCTTCCTATGACCCTAGTGTCACCAGCTCCCTCACTCCCCTGTCACCGCAGCCTTAGGTATGCTTAGTGCATTGTTCAATGGTCAGATGGGGGAACTGCAAGCACACAGCAGGGAACAGAAGGAACCAGAGCCATGCGGAACACAGGTGACCTGGGCAGAGGAAGAGAGAGTCAGCCCACTACATTTTGTGTCCACACAAAGTTCAGAAAGGGAGGGGGACCTCTGGGGGACAGCCATTCAGAGGAAGATGCTTGTGTTGTCTCTGTCTCTGTCTCTGTCTCTGTCTCTCTCTCTCTCTCTCTCTCTCTCTCTCTCTCTCTAGGGCCCTTAATAGTCTGCCTCTCCTGGTGTGCACAGTTGTGTTCGCTGTGTGTGTGACCTATGAAGACGTATACCCGAGATGGGTCCAGCTTCCGTGTCTATGATATGCATCCATGAGTGCTAACTCGTGCTGGGCACGGGGGAGACTGAGACTTCCTGGAACAGAGTCCTGTGCTGAGCTAGGGGACCACTCACCTGGAGAGGCTGTCAGGGCCATCACACCATAGTATGAAAAAGCACTTGCTTCAAACTTCATGCCTTCCTTGCCAGCTTCCACCTCCACCTTCCCCTGTGGCAAGAAAAGGAAGTGGTTTCAGTGTCAACTACACAGAGAGCTGGGCCTTCCGGGGCGCTTTCAGGGCCTTCCAGGGCCTCCCGGGGCCTTCCTGGGCCATCCACACTGCTCTCCAATGAGCCCAAGACAAGCTCTGGGAAATAAAGGGGTGGGCATATTCATCGACACTAGACCTCTGGAAGGAAGGGTCAGTATCTGTGGTCCACTTAACATTTCCACATGGCCCCACTCTTCAAGAGTCCTAGGTCATGAAAAGAATGGGTAGGCCAGATGCTGAGCTGTTCTCAGTGAAGCCTGCCTCGGGAGGAGCCGGAGCTCAGGAGCAGCAGGCTCAAGGGTCAGCATGCCTTGTGTCTATGCAACAGGAGGGCAGGAACTGGCTCCTAGGACCGTCCCTCCCCTCCAAGTCCAAGTCCCAACACCTGGGGTAGTACTAAGGGAAAGCAGTCCTAGTACGACTCCTCCTATCAGAACAAACTCCTCTGAGCTTCTGTTCTTCTCCTAGCTCCAGCATGCCTGAGCCCACGCATCCTCCATCACCTCTTCTGCTCTGCATCCATGGGCATCCATGAGTTCAGAGTGTGTGCTCAGTAGTTGGTCTGGGCTACTGAGAGATTTCCCAGGGAAGGCTCAGGACGGGGGTATTCACATCCCTCAGACGGCCTCCCCCGGAACATCCTGTGCAAGGGGCAAACCATCAAGCTACTACTTGCTAAAAAAAGGAACCATTAAACCAGGCAAAGTGGCACATTCCTGCAATCTCAGGACTTGGGAAGCAGAGGCAGGAGGATCAGAAACATATGACCAGCTGGACTCTATGAGGCTATTAAAAGAGAGGATGGGAGAGAGAGGAGGAAGGGAGGGGGGAGACGGCGGGTAGGCAGGCATGCAGGCTAACACCACACCACACTTTAAATTCACTAATGCCAGGTTAGTAGGCACACACAGCTAATCCCTCTTACAAGTCAGAAAAGAGGAGCCAGGAAAGGCCAGCGATCAATAGCAGCTCTCAACACTTGCGATCCCATGAACATGAACTACCTGACCACCTCCCCAGTGTGCATTAAATTCTGGATTAGTGAAGACCCTCCATTTGCACATCACATCTGCAGAAAACTACCTCTGCCTCTCTTTAGGCACAGGAAGTGCTAGCTGGTCCCAATCCACTCTAGCTATAAGAAAGGAACTTGGAATAAATATCATTTTTGTATGTGTGGTGCTTGCAGCTCTAACCCTGGCCCTAATGTCCAGCAGGCGAGCACTCTACCTCTCGGCTGCACTCCCAGCACCTACACCCAGAATTTTAAAGCAACCCGCAAAGGAGCAAGAGTTGAATCTTCATAGCCATGCAGCCAGTCCCTACCCAGATGCAAGCCTTGAGAAGCTGTATTCCAGTGTGTGGGGGGCAACAAAGGAAACGTGGCAGAGGGCTTCCCACAAACACGCCATGAACAAGAGACAAGAACTCGGGAGGAATGGCCAGGCATGGCAGCACAGGCCTGTAGGCCTAGCCTCACAAAGCAGAGGTAGACAGATTGCTACAAGCTCAAAGCCAGTCTGGTCTACAACAAAGTTACAGGCCAACCTGGACTACAGAGTGAGACCCTATCTAAAAAACTGGTTTCAAAACTAGAGGCCACGAAAAAGGCTCAGTTGATACATGCCTGCCAGGCAAGCACGAGGACCCAAGTTTGGGTCTCCACCACCATGTGAGAGATGTGTGTCAGTGGGGACAGAGACAGGTAGATCTTTAGCCAACCAATGACTCAAAAGATATGGTGGAAAACAATAATAAAAAATACCTCTGGCCGCCACAGGCATCAGCACGTGTGTGCCCACATATGCACACACAGACAAGCACAAGAAAATCAGTATTGTAAGAGGTTCCAGAGAGATCCACTTACTTCCTGTTCTGGCATGAGGACACTCTTTCTGGAGAAGTTTATGGATGGGCAGGATGGCTGACCCACTGGTGTGAAGGAAGGTCTAACCCAGGCTGACAGCAGACAGGCTTCCAGGCCTGCACAGCCAGGGGACAGAGGGCACTGGGCTCCTGGACAAAGGCAGCTTTTGTAGAGGACATGGATTCAGGAAGACAGCACAGACCAGGCTAGTATGGCTGTGCTGAGAAAAACCCCAGGGGAAGGAAGGGACATAACTAGTGAGGCTGTCGGGGAGGGAGGGAGGGAGGGAGGGAGGAAGAGGGAGGGAGGGGCATAACTAGTGAGGCTGTCGGGGAGGGAAGGGAGGGAGGGAGGGAGAGGGAGGAAGCCATTCCCTCAGGAGTGTGTGCTTGGGTGGCTGAGTGATGGGCATCTTGTAGGGAAACCAGAAGGCTGAGAAATGAGGACAATTTCCAGTCAGGACCAGATCTACAGAGGGTCCAGAGGCTGAGGAGAAGGAAGAAGGTCCACAACAATCTGAGCTGGGGCTGGAGATGCAAAAGTGATGGGAAGGACAGTCAGGGAAAGAAAGGAGGGACAAAGACCAGCCTGCCGTCTATGATTGACAGGATGAGGAGCGCCAGGAACCAACAAGGGGCTAACAGAAAAGTCTCACCAAAGAAACCAGGTGAGGGAGGGTGTCCTGGCACAGAAGCAGTTGGCAATGACAGCCACCACGGGGATGTGACAGGGAGCTGCTGGGCCAGGAGGAGCACCTCTACTCAGAAGTCAGACAGGAGGAGGATTGGCATCAGGATGAGCAGTGTGACGGGGTGGGGGGGGGGGGGGGGGGGGGGGGGGGGGGGGGGGGGGGGGGGGGGGGGGGGTGGGGAGTGGGGGCAGGGCTAAGGCCTCCCAGGACCTGAGGCGCCTTTCAAAGTTGGCATGGAAACAGTATAGAGAATAGGGTACTAGGCTCATGGGGTTGCTGGGGAGGGCTCTTTGAGGGGTGGGCCCTTGAGGAGGAAAAGAGAGGCACGTAGCAGCAGGAGGAGGTAGCATTTACAGAAGGAAAAGGTGGAAGTGCTCAGTGGCACAGGTGCCATGACATTCTTGCCCCGAAGAGCCTCAGTGTGCACAGCACCAATGCACGGCCCTTTTAGATATGGCTGCCGCACACCCCTCTACTGAACTGTGCAGAGCTGATCCACAGCGCCACAGTGACTTCTCTGTCCAGTGCATCGTATTGCTTTCACAGACTGCACAGTCTGTGTGTTCCAGGTCTCTGCAAGTGCATGTGAGTTCCTACTTTGTGATCAACCATTCCAACCAGTCAGAGCCAGACTGTGGAAACAAACCCCGGACCAGTCTCTCAGGAAGGAGGCAGACTGATAACCTGACAGGACTCTGTGCTGTACTGGGAGCCTCACCCACTAACCTCAAAAACAGAGACTCCTAAAGACTGGTGCCACCTCCCATGCCCAGGCACTCTGAGGGAGGAGGACAAGACACTCTTTAGGTAATTTCAGGAAGATGAGAGATTTAGAGGCTCATTTTCTGGCTGTTTGTGAACAATGGCTGCAGATCTGGTTAAGTGATTTTTGGTCTCAAAGACTCCCACAAAAGCACAGGGTCCTGGTCTGTTGACTAATGAAAGATGGCTAGAGAGAGATTCCATACCCACACGAGAGACCACAGCCATCCCTTAAGTCCTGCAGGGCAGGCACCAGGCAGGGTAGGAGCAGCTACCCACTCCCTTCTCGAATGGATGCTGAGGAGTCTCAACCGTCAGTGCATTGTGGACACGCTGGGCCGTGGCTCCCATGTGCTTGGGTTCCTCGAACTGGCAGTAGATAAGAGCCACCAGGTTTTTATTTCATTATCTACTGTGGCCGTCATTGCAGAAAAGACCACATATTTTAACGGGCCCTCCAATGTAGAAAATATAGTCTCAAAATAAGAAGCATGCCCTGGAACTGCCCATGAGAAGCTCCATGGAAATGACCCCACCCCCACCCCCTTCCCTCTCTCCTCCTTCGCCTCCAACCACTGACAGAGTCACAGCAGCAGTGCTTAGGCTCAGGAGCCACTTCCAAAGTTACAGTGGATTCAAAAGGAAGGCGGGAAGAGGGAGGGAGGCAGGACTCTGGAGGAGGCTGAGGGGGAGTGAACATGTTTAAAACACAGCACACACACAGAAATCCTCCGCAGACAAGTACACACACACACACACACACACACACACACACACACACACACAGAGTAGCAGAGTAGCTTGGCAGAATCAAGTTTGATCCCCAGGATCCTCATGATGGAGGGAGAGGACGAACTCCTGCAGAAGTGTGCGTGACCTCCACACACGATATGAAGTGACACATAAGAAAGAAAATCCCCGCGTGGAGCTGGGTGGGCAGTCAGTTCAGCAGTTTCGAGCACCTGTTGCTCTTGCAGAGGACCAGGTTTAGTTCCCAGCACCTACAAGGCAGCTCATAATCATCCACAACTCCAGTTCCAGGGCATCTGATTCCCTCTTCTGACCTCCAGGGACACCAGGTACACACACAGTGCACAGAAATGCAGGCAAAACACTCATACACATTAAAAAAAAAAAAAAAAAAATCTAAAAAAAGCGCTAAAACCTCAGATTAAAGGCCTGTCCCTAGTCCCAGCACTGGCTAACTCTGTGTTTGCTAGAGTTTAAAGCTGCCTGGGCCTCCCTCCATGAGGGATGAGGGATGCTTTTCTGACAGGCAGGCCCCAGGGACACCAGGAACATTTGAGTGTCAGTAGTTGCAAATAATCTCACCCACCGGGGCATCCCTACAGGAAATGGCTTAGAATCAAGTAGCTGCCCCCCACACAACTTTTCCTTATAGCAAAGGGTCTACATTATTGATTTTACTTTTGAAATATTCATAAGCTTACTCTATAAATTTTTTTAAAAACCAGAACAGGATTGAGGGACTGTAGGCTTTCTCAGAGGAACTAGAATGGTTTGTAAATGGACAGGTTGGGAAGGAGGCCTATCTGGATATGCTGGCATGTCACTATAATTCCAACTCAGGAGGCAGAGTAGGAAGATCATAAGTTCAAGGCCAGCCAGGCTATATAGCAAGGCTCTGTCTAACAATTCTTAATAACAGTCTTTAAGAGGCTCTGGAAGGAGGTGTAATGTTGGAGCAAAGGGACTGGAGAGATAGCTCAGTGGTTAAGAGCACTGATTGCCCTTTTAGAGGTCTTGAGTTCAATTCCCAGCAACCACATGGTGCTCACAACCATCTGTAATAGGATTTGAAGCACTCTCCTGGTGTGTCTGAAGACAGGTACAGTGTACTCATATACATGAAATAAATAAATCTTGTGGGTTTTTTTGTTTGTTTTTTGTTTTTTTTGTTTTAGTTTTTTCAAGACAGGGTTTCTCTGTATAGCCCTGGCTGTCCTGGCACTCACTCTGTAGACCAGGCTGGTCTCAAACTCAGAAATCTGCCTGCCTCTGCCTCCCAACTGTTGGGATTAAAGGCATGGGCCACTAAAGCCTGGCAATAAATAAATCTTAAAAAAAAAAAAATGTTGGAGCAAGGATGGCTTCGTAAGTAAGAACTCAGTCACAGAATCCCCGCTTCCTCCAGATCACAGTCAGATGTGATACAATCCGAGTCAATATGGCCCAAGAACCCTCGGAGGAGATAATCTTGTGGTTACTGTGGCCAGTCCACTCTGGGGCTGAGTGCTTCCTGTGCTTGTTGCAGTCACAAAACCACCACTGGGGCTCACTATCAGAGAGGAGAGAGCGGGCTGCAGATGTGGCTCAGTCAGTAGGGTGCTTGCCTGGCATATACAGAGCCTGGAGTTTGATCCGCATAAAGCTAGGCTCATGTCTGGAAAGCCAGCACTTAGAGGAGCTCAAGGCCAGCCTGAGCTGTATGTGATCTCGTGAAAGATAAAAAGAGGGAAAGGAAAGAGAAAATGGGGAGGAAGCCAGAGAAATGGATGCCAGGAGCACAAACATGGGCGGTCTCCTTGCCATGTCACTCAGAGCTGCCTGTCTGTCCCCCTTGTGACTGTGGCAATTGAATGCTTTCTAGTCATGCCTTTCTATCTGGTGGCCGCACATGGGAGCCTCGGATTCTGCAAGTTCACTTCATAAATGGATACTTTAAAAAATGGTGGCCAAAATTATTAATTTATACATATGTTCAATCATCTGGTTGCTTACAGCCATACTGGTGTACCAAATGGCATGACTCAAATCCTAGTGGCTAAGCTTGATTCTGCACCAACTGGGAGCATTTGACAAGATCGTGGGCCATTCAAGTGCAGGAGAGAACAGAAGAGAGAGTGGCAGTCCCAGAGAGACAGCTCAGGCACACCCACTGCAGGTCAAATAGCAGCAGCATGCACTGAGAGAACGAACACTCAGAGTGGTTCAAATGCAGCCAAAGACCTGAGAGGTCAGAACTAATCCGAGAAGGTGTCAAGCCCACCTTCGAGCCAACTGTATCCGAGGCTTTAAAGAGTATGATGGGGCAGCTGAAGAGGAAGAGGAAGAAAGGGGCGTTAATTTGCACAAGAAATGAGCAAGAGTAATGCCAGGGAAAGTTCCTGTCCACTAAACACCAGGCAAAGGTGTGGCCCAGGCTTTCTATTTTCCGTGTTTGAGTCTGCTCACAGTCTGGGGAGACTGTGCTGGGGAGAGCAGTAGCTTATTTGGACATTTAGATATGTGACTTCCTCGAGGACCTATAAGGCCCTCCTCTACACATCCACTGTAGAAATGACAGCGATCTAGTCCAGCTTGCTTTTTGGTAAGAAAAACTATGTCTAGCAGTTACAGTTACTGTGCAAACAAGTGAGAGAAGACACACCTAACCCTCGAGATACTTGGAGGGCCCAGGGAGTGGGGAGGCCAGGTGGGGTTGGGGGTATGCTCATCCTCTTGGAGATGGGGGACACTGAGGGGGAGAGGAGGAATGGGGTAAGGAACTGTTAGAGGGCAGACCAGGAGGGAGATAAATACAAATTTAAAAAAAAAAAAAAAAAAAAAAAAGAGGCAGGCTCTCACATTATTCAGGCTGGCCTTGAATTCAAGATACAGCTGGGGGTGACCTGGAACTTCTGACGATGCCTTGATTTCCTCAGTGTAGGGACTATCAGTGAATGCCTCCCACACTCATTTAAGCAGTGCTAAGGACAAGCCCAGGGCTTAGTCATGAAGGCAAGCACTCTCCGGATGGGGTGTGCCCCAGCTACCACAGTGTAGTATTTCATTCCTAATTTCATCATGATCTACCTAGGTAGTTATATGAAACTTATCTTTTTTTTTTAATATTTACTGTATTGTACACTGGGACACAGTTAGGTCACCCATTTTTTTATAAATCCTTTATATACTGTGGTTCCAGGAGTTCAAGGCCATACTTACTTACATAGCGAGTATGAGGTCAACCTGACAATACATGATACGTTACCTCAGAAAAGCAAAAGTAACCCTCCCCAAAGAGTATTCTGTGCTTGACTATCTCTAGCTCTTAATTTTATCTTACTGGTTATGTAATTTGAAATTATCATCCAATTGTTCTTGGTATGCTGGTGGAAAAGCACTCCCATCACACTGTGGCGTGGGGGCACAGCAGGTAAAGCATCTGCCACAACATCCGAGGACTACGGTTGTATCTTGGAACCAACATGGAAGAAGAGAACAGACTCCCCAGGCTGACCTCTGACCTCTACATGCTCACCATGACACACGAAGATGTCTGTATGGTTGTGCATGCAGCTATGTGCTTGCTAGAGGACAACCTTAGGTGGCGTTCTTTAAGCTATGTCTCTCATTGGCCTGGGGCTCACAGATTAAGCTAAGTTGTTTGGCCAAGGAGCCCAGGATCCCACCTGTGTGCACCACCCCAGTGCTGGGATTACACATGACCACCATGCACTCAGCTCTTCCCATGCTTTCTGGGCAAGAACTCAGGTGAAGCAAGCACTTCACCTACTGAGCTATTCCCCTGCCACACTCCTACATTTAGATACATGTTTCTCAAAAACACATACAGCCAATACAGATTTCATTGTGATTTATCGGGTTTTTTATTACTTCATTTATTAAAATACATTAACATAATTTAAAAGTCTTTAAAAAAAACTTGAAGATTTATTTTTATTCCTATTAGTTTATATTGTTATATAAATGATGAAATAGTCTTTAATCAGGCTTACTTAGATCATTACTTTGAATAAGCTGAACTTTATTTAATATAGGACTTAAACTAAAAATTTTAAATGAGGGACAGAAAGACAGCCTGGGTGGCAGAGTGCTTGCCAAGCATGCATAAAACCCAAGGTCTGATACCAGCACCATGGAGCCTGCATGTCGCGGTACATACATATAATCCAGGACTGGCGACGTGAAGGAGAAGGCTCTAAAACTCAGAGTCAGGGCTGGGAGATGCTTTGGAGGATGAACACTTGCTGACCAACCTTGAGGACAGAGTTTGGATACCCAGATGCCCACAGCAATGCCAGCTGGGTGTGGTGGCCCACCTGTAATTCTAGCCTCAGAGGGAAGGGATAGAGCCAGCTGGCCAACAAGAGTAGCCATACAAGTGAGTCCTGGGTTTGACTGAGAGACCCTGCTTCAGTGAATGAGATAGAAGAGCATAGGAGATGGTTCCTAATATGAACCTTGTGCCTCCATGAGCACATGAACAAGTGTACATATACCACATACATGCCAAAAATGTGCATACCATACACACGTGGAAAAGAAAAAAGCTTGAGGCCAGCCTGGGCTACACGAGGGCCAGTGGCAAATACGAATATTAAAATCATGTGCTTCTAGATGAATTCTAATTCCAAATCAATTAGTTAAGGGGCTTTTCTGGAGTTTCAGACCGCAGCAAAGCAGGGAAGGCAGGTATTGCTGCTTTCCCGACTGCATGTTCCTGAAATGTGGAAGCGAGCTCTAGACCCTGGCATGGACTGTGCTGGGGTGGCAGGATTTTTGAGATGGAATGTAGTCAGCCAACAATGACAGCTGTACCAGATTGACGGAGGGTGGCATGGCATTTTGTCCTGTTATTCTCTGGTACCTTGGATAATTGGCTAGTTTGTAACAACATGGGTCTTGCCAGAGTCTGTAACTTAAATACCCCATGGGCCTGTTCATCAGCCACACTTACTACTTATGAAACCATGGCATCAGCTCAGCAGACACCTCACAGTATCTAAGATGCGGAGGGATTCAGGCACAGGTAGATACGTATGATCTATCAAACATGTAGTGGAAGACCTCCTTAGAAATGAAAAGGATTATAACTTCCCTTTCCCATAATTTATCTATCTATTTGTTTTTATGTATCTAAGGTTGGCCTTCAACTTGCTATGTAGCCCAGGATAACCTTTAACCTCCTGATCCTCCCTGCCCTCCTCCCCACTGTTGAGATTATACGCCACTGTACCTGGTTTATGTGCTGCTGTGGAGTAAATTTAGGTCTTGTACCAACTAAGCCACACCCCCAGCTCCTCCAAAAAGCTTTTTAAAGATGTATTTATTTTGATGTGTATGCGTGTTTTGTCTGCATATGCGTGTTTTGTCTGCATATATGTGTGTGCACTAATGCATGCCTGATGCTTGAAGGGATCAGAAGGCATTGGATCGCATGTCATCCCCAGGAACTGGGATTACAAGTGTTCGTAAGCCACCACGTCAACTGAACGCAGGTTCTCTGCTAAATCAGCAAGCGCTCTTAACCATGGACCATCTCTCCAGCCCCGACACTCCTATAAAGCTTATTTTAAATAGTTTGTGGTTTAGGGGCTTATAGATGATGCAGTGCATAAGGCACCTGCTGTGTGAGTCTGGTGACCTGACACCAGCCCTTGAACTCATGTAAAAGCGGAGAAGAAAACAGACTCTGCAATTATCCTTCACTCCACGTGTGCCCTACCCCATTAATAATGCACATAGAGAATGATTTTTATGAACTGATACAAACATAAAAATTTTTAAGTCTTTAAAAAATAATAATTGGATCTGGAGAGATGGCTCAGCACTTAAGAGCTCTGGCTGCTCTTGCAGAGGATCTGAGTTAAGTTCCTAGCACCCACACTAGGAAGCTCACAACCATCTGGAACTCTAGCTCTAGGGAATTCACCACTCTCAATGGCTAAGAGCACTTAAGAGCACTGGCTGCTCAGTTCCCAGCACCCACATGGTAGCTCACAAAGCTCTGTAACTCCAGGTCCAGGACATCCGATGACTTCCTCTGGCTTCTGTTGGCACCAGGCACACAGGTAGGAACAGACACACAATGCAGACAAAGCACTCACACACACAACAAAAATAAATCTTTAAGACATGTTTCTGAGATAGCCTATGAGCAAGTGGGCTGGAAGCAGAGTCCCAGAGCTGCTTCTGTTCTTTCCGGGCACTGACAAGTCTCACGTGGCCACGCGCCTGCCTGAGCTTCTGACATCTACAGAGCAGGGAGCGCTCTTCCTATCCACTGAGATAACTGAGCCTCACTGAACTTACATGAATTCTAGGGTCTGCTGAGTACTGACTATGTTCTTCTGGTGCCTCCAGCCTACATCCAGGAAGCAACCATGAAGTAAGAGGAGGCTCACACAGTCAGTATCCTTGTACTAAAAGGAGCCTAGACTGCCTGAAAAAGTACAAAAGTCCCCCAAACTAGGGTTCTACTCAAGGTGCCAAGTGCAGTGCCTGCCATATGCAACTGTGACATCACAAGTAGGCTGGGAACAATGGCACATTTGTGGTTGTGTCACATTAGTGACAGGACATTGGTCACTATTAGTTACCAATACTTTAGGGGACCATCACGCTTAAGGCAGTTCCTAGCCAAACAAGTCTGGTTAGCAACATAGGCACGGAATGGATTCTGTTCACAGTGGTACTAGGACAGACACTAAGACAGAAGAGAGCCCAAGATATGGCTCAGTTGCCGTAAAAGATCAAGTCCTAATAAGGACTGGACAAAAGAAAAGATGGTATCAAGAGAACCCAAGGAACATTTCAAATTCCCACCAAGATCTGGACAGGAACAGGCACATTACCAAATGCTCAAAAGTCACTAATGACATTCGTCACTTAGCCTGGCACAGTAGCAAGGCGTGAGCGCCTTTTGGTATTAGATGTAAAATGAGTGTACTACCTCCTATTAGAACCATCACCCAGCTGTGCAAGTGGGGTTCCAGTGCCCCCTTATAAACACACACACACACAGGCACGCACACATAAGCACGCACATAAAGTTAAGAAGGCAAGGCACTCGCCTAAGCCAGGCCCTCTCAGAGCACAGATGGATGCCCAACGAGAGCGAGCAGCACAGAGTGAGTCCTGACCTGCAGAATGAGGACGAAGTAGTCTACGGGCTTGTTCCGCTGGTAGAGGTAGCACTCCGGGGCTTTCTTATTCTTCTCGTCGTACTTCAGTTCCTGGATGACATTGGGGTGCTTTAGCAGCCTTAGGAGGATCTTCTCTGACATCTGGGATGGGCTAAATGCTTCTACTTCTATAGACACAAACACAACTTGACATTACACTTCAAAGAAGGGCAAAGGCCATGCTAGCAGTTGAGGTGCTCAGATCGGAAGAATACTTGGCGACAGAAAGGTACAACACAGGTGAACCAGACTTCCATTTGGTGAGCCACTGGGGTCAGATTACCTGGGAGGAATTACACTACTGGGATAGTCACATCTGGTCCTTCTCAACCTTTCCTTTCAGCCTGCCCTTGGTTTCTGCCCCACACGAGGGCTCTATATTCCTGATTGATGGAAATGATGATCAGCAGGTCCCCTCCTTGAGGGCCAGGGTACCCTTAAGTCAAGCCACAACAGTCTGACTGCCACCACCAGCCATGGGAGGAAGACACAGTCGAGAAGCACAGACAGTGGGTTAGGACAGGTGCATAGACCCGGGCTCCAACAACCTCTTTCTCTCCTGAGGAATTCCAGGGACCATCGAGGGAGAGATTCAGAATAAAAGCAAGGCCGTGCACACATCAACATGCACTCTGACTTGCCAATGAAAGAGGAAATGGTGGTCAGCTCTGACAAAGATAGTTACTTCATCTAAAACAACGGAAAACTCAAAGCTGTGGACTCCAGGGTGCTGTCGTAAATGTAGACTTCATGGTAACACTGAGTTTTAAGTGTGGTTCTTCCACAATGAGCAGCAACAGTACCACAATAGGGAGATAATAACAGCAAAATATTTGAAACTTATTTTTAAATCAGATGCTCTATACAAAAGCTACAAATTCTGGATTCACATATGTGACTTTTTCATAGTAAGACAGTACATTGCAGGGAATTTGGAAACTACAGAAAAATAAGGAAAATAAAAATCATCTGTAAGCTGACTTCTTAGCTAGCCATTCAGAGCAATTTGGTGAGTATTTCTTTCCAGCGCTTTGCCTAGGCTTATGTGCCTGTGAACCCTGTGTGTGCGTGTACATACAGAACCACAAGTGTGGTCTTGGCATACATGTACTCTGATATCCGAGTGTCTGAGGGGTGGGGCTACTAAACAGGAAGTCATGAACACATTCCCACATCATAAGTGAGACTAGTGAGCATGCCCATGTATCTGTTGGTAGGTGACATCCTGACACACTGATGACCTTTCACGGCACGTGTATACACACAGTGCACTTGGGTAAAGCTTACTGGCCGGTCCTGGAAACATGTCTTCTACAAGCCTCTGGGAGTTTCCAGACTTTACTCCATGCTTTCCCTGGCCCACAGAGCTCCTTACTGGGCTGTCTGGGGATGTGAGAAGGTTAACCAGTCTCTTTCAGCCTGGACCACTTGGAAGCAGTCGGTGCTGGCTGGGCTGGTGGCTTTAACCATGTGAACGCTTGCCTCTGGGTGGGGCCCAAGTTAACAATCTGACTTGAAGAAGTCACCAGAAGTCCAGGCCCAACTCGGTAAATCTTTCATTTCATCGAAACCATAAGAGATAAGGATTAAATTCTGCGTGCCTGTTTTTCTTCGTTGTGAGTCTTAGCAACTGCGTTACCACTGTGTCCAACTGTTCTTCCAAGGCAAGCTGAAGAGAGAATTACTCAACTGTCCAATCAAGTGAGGCGATGCTTGCACTGTCGGCCTACTGCGCCAGTTGGCTCACCAGCCATGGCCTTAGCTGGAGGAGATGACCTGGCCTACTGTACACATGCAGTGTGGCACTAACATTCGTCCTTACCTTTCAGACCAATTTTAAGTTACTGGTCCACCCCTGGCAAATGTCTCAGAGGGTTCATGCCGACACTGAACATAGGAGAGGAGAGAATTTAAAGAGAACAAAACAAAACAGAACAAAAACAAAACAAAACAAAAAAAAGAAACAAAACACAAAGTGGCATTATTTGTCACCCCATTTCCCAGCCTCCACCCCCAGCCCCCCAGTCAGTGTGGTGAGGAAGGCTCCGGGGCCTGCAGATCTCACACTGTGATAAGCGCACTTGCCTGTTGCTAGGAAACGGTGCATGGCCAGGAGAAGCTGCGGTGATATTTTAACCTTCATCTCGCTGTCCGTCTGCTTAAAGGCAGAGAAATCTTGCTTTCTTTCGCGGTGGGCCACTTTCTTTTTTGTTCTATTATCAGCTGAGGTGGGAATGGGGAAAGAGAAAACAAAATCAGGGCTCTATCAATGAAGACACAAACGTACTGATTCAAAAGGTGCTAGAATCCCTCCAGAACTAGGGACCTCATGGAGGTCTCCCGGAACAGACAGAAAGCCTGGCCTCTCCTGGCTCTGCAGCTGCCTTAGAGAGCCCCTCTGAGATACGGTTAGGCAGACAGGACAAACCCCACAAGGAGCACACAGAATCACAGAGCAGCAGACTGGCCCCAAGTGCTACCAAAAGCACTCTGAGGAAGACTACAGGGAGGGGAGTTGTCTCTGCCAGGTAGAGGGCCTCTCCGCCTCAGGTGGAAGAAAATAAACACACAGCAGGACTCCTAAAGAAGAAGGTCACTCCAGGGACACCCTGCCCTTCACCTCTGCTACGCTCCTGCCCTAGACCGTGTGGTATCCAAGGTCAGGTGAACACGGGGGTGATCCGGGGGTGATCCCAGAGGAATGAGCCAGCCTCCTCTGGAAAAGGCCAGACAGGAAGTACTCAGACTCCGGCTTTTGTTGTGGGCGCCCAGCTGCTTCTCCACAAAGCAGCTGTGTGTAAATGAACGAGCAACACAGAAATCTCACCTTTTGTTTAATTTCTATATAGCACAAATAAGTGTTCTTCTGTTGATTTTTTTTCTCAGTCATTAAACATCATGAGAAGCCATTCTTGCCTTGTAGGCCAGATGAAATCAAGTAGCAGATACTCATGGACTATGATTTGCCAACCCTTAGTCTACAGGGAGTTCCCTACAAAGCCACTTTTCAGGATAAAGTGCTGAGAAAGAAAAACCCAACATGACGAGATCCCAGTTAGAAGGAAGGAGAACTATATGGTTAAACGAAGCCAAGGCCACAGCATCAAACTGTCTCAACACCCTGGCCCCCACAAAAAAAAGAAAAAGAAAGAAAGAAAACAGAAAAATCAAACAAGCAAGGATAGGCCCCAGGTGCTCGCCCTGGTGTGTATTACCAGCTCTTGTCCAGGGTAAACCATCAATGACCAGGGCTTCTATACTTCTATCACAAATTATTTTAAAAGTCAGAGAGTATAAGTCAATGCACCACTTAGAAATGGTTCTTTAACGGCAACTGGCTGTTATCATGGCTGACCTTTCACCTAGACTGATAATAACTGTGAAGCCACAAATTCAGCATTTCATACTAAGAGGCCATGCCACCTAACAAACACTTCTCCATGAAACGAGTCCCTTCACTGAGAGCTTAGTGACATTTAGTGACATTTCCATTTAAAAAGTATCTAAGATTTCATAAGCATTTATAGTGTCTTCCCAAAGGCAAGGACTAGCTCAGGGCAAACAGACATACGGATATTCAGATAAGTTAAGTCTCAATCAAAGGAGGCTGGTGACACGGCCCAGTGGGTGAAGCACTTGCCCCCAGAGTTTAGTAACCCGAGGTAGATCCTTAGAACCCACATAAAGACTGCACATACATCGTACAGGATCATAAAAGGGTAAAAGAACATAAATGAACAACAATATTCTCTACTAGCACATCTCTGACAGCCGAAATATCAAAAGCATAAAACAGACAAGAACATATACAGATATACAGGGCACATTTTTCAAAGATAATTCTTAAGAATTTAAAAGGTTTTCTTCCTTAGATGCTACAAAATCTTGGAGATGTTAAAATGTGTCATGTTCCTTTGTAAAAAGACTAGATAAAATCACTTTCTTTGAGCAAAGCATTCCTGGAATGTTAGTAGGGCCCTCGGATAGCTCAAGTCCTATAAGCTTTGTTTTAAAGCTGAGAGGATAAACAGAGTCCAGGTGATCCTTCTCTGCCCCAGGAGCCTTGGGCCCTCCTTGGCAGGATCAACTTTTCAAAGAGCCTCATGTGGGTGGGGCTGGAGAGATGGCTCAGTGGTTAAGAGCACTAGCTGCTCTTCCAGAGGCCCAGGTTCAATTCCTAGCTCCTAGAGAGCAGCTCACAACCACCTTAACTCCAGTCCCAGAAGATCTAATGCTCTGTTCTGGAGTTCTTGGATACTGCATGCATGTGGTGCACAGACACACATGTAGGCAAAACACTCATATACAAAATAAACAAATGAATAAAAGAAAGAGCTGCATATGATACAAGCACGCTGAGGGTGAAGGCCGTGATTTCCTGGTGCAGGGAGCCAGCTGTGCACAGTGAGATAGGCTGCAGGTCAGGTTCACCCTTGGGACCTCCCCCTCCTGATCTAAATACTCACCATCCCCCCATCTGCCTTTCAAGAACAGACAAGAAAACAACATTCTGGGGCGGGGGTGGGGGAGAGGAGGGAGAAAGGGTGCATGTACCTGTGCATGCACTTGTGGAGTTCAGAGGTCAACACTGAATGTACTTGGATTCATGGCCAGGAGAAGCTGCCTACAGTGGAGAAGCTGCCACTTAATGTCACTAAATCGGTCCCCTTCTTCAGTTTGGTAAAGGCACTAGGCAATGCTGTACAATCATCCTTGAGAGGCCCAACACTGGGGAGAAGTGTCTACGCCACAGGACAGCGGCAGCAAAGGCACACAGAGACACTGGTACTTACTGTACAGGTCTGTCTCATCCAAGATTTCAGATTTGATGATTTCTTCAATCACATCTTCCAAGGTGACAATTCCCAGAACTTCATAAAATGGGTCCCCTTCACCCTCATTGTTCACTCGCTGTACAATGGCCAGGTGGGATTTACCTTTAAAGACAGAAGGCAAAGTTGAAAAGGTCATTTTCTGGATTCCTTAGCTGACTCCTTAGCCGCCTTACGGACACAGCTGCACATTTCTCTTCTCTCTATGTGGGGAGCAAACACGGACCTGTTTGCTTTGTCACTGGGATACACCGTCAGCCCAGCACCAACGTACGTGTAAGTGTGTAGGCCCAGGTCAAACATGGGTTGTCTTCCTCAATCAATCTCCACATTATTTTTGAGATGGGATCTCTGGCTGAAACCAGAGCCCAGTGACTCACCAGGCTGGCTGGCCAGCGAGGCCCCTGTAACTTCCCCACCTTCCTAAGTGCACACTGCCACACCTGGCATTCTCTCCTTCATTTGCACGTGTACACATGTATGTTATACATATCTGTTTGCATGTGTGCATGCATGTGTGTGGAGACCTGAAGTTGACATAAGGTAGCCTCGCAACCACTCTTCCCTTTACTGAGGCAAATTCTCCCACTTAAACCGCTCACAGAATCTTGCTAGTCTAGATTGCCAGCTTATCCCAGGGTTCCTGCCTCTGCCTCCAGAGGCTACCATGCCTGCCCAACTTTTATACAGACTTTAAGAATCTGAATGCCAGTCTTGAGGAGTGGAGGCAAGCACTTACTTTATCTACTGAGACATCTCCCTAGTCCCGTGCCTTCATTTTTCACACGGATGCTGGGGGTTCAAACTCAGTCCCTGACGACTGTGTAGACAGAGCTGCTTCTACAGTTCACTCGGAGCATTTTTTTCTTTGCAACAAATTTGATAGCGAATTATTAAAATCTATGTTCCAGCATGTTCAACGACATTGCCAATTCCAGGACCAAATGGACAAGGCCTTCTAAGTCACTGATGCAGGGATGCTGAGAAACGTCTGTCTCTGTCCATGGGCTGCCCTGTACCTGGCTCTCTTTCCTAGTAGACGTGACATTGAGCACCATCAGCTCTTCCTCTGTGACACATTGGCAGTTCCCTCAATAGACAGAGAACTCCATGGACCTCCAGGGAGGTCCAAGACCCTTATAAGGGCAACAGCACCATTTCCCTTAAGTATTAAAACATTACTGGCCTTCTCCACTGTGCTGATTCTGGACCACAGTGCAAAGATCCCTCACTTGTCCCAGAATGCCACCATGGAAACAAGCAGTAGTCATCACCACACAGCCACTGTGGGAGGGGAAAGCCCGTGTTCTAAGGGTGTCCTCATCGGAACATGTTAGATCCTTACTCTACATGGAAATCACTGGACATCCTGTGTGACAACCTGAGACACACCAGAACATAATCTAAAGTAACAATAGTTGCCTTGAGAGAACTTGGCTTGGTTGTGAGTTGCCTTCAACACACTTTACTTTGTGGTGCTGCAGAAGGAACCCAGGACCTCAAACGTGCCAGGCAGAGGCGTTTCCACCGAGCATGCATCCTCCTAGGCCAAGCTAATTTCATTAAATCCCAGTTTTAGTTGATAGACTGACTACATGACAAACTGTAGTTTAGACATAGGTATCTGGTAGACATGTTCAAGGAAATGAACTAAGTGGACTTATTATGTCAAGAAAAACCATGGGCAGAGTTTGATATTAATGATTTAAAAACTGATTTCAGGGCTGGCGAGATGGCTCAGTGGGTAAGAGCACTGACTGCTCTTCTAAAGGTCCTGAGTTCAAATCCCAGCAACCACATGGTGGCTCACAACCATCTGTAATGAGATCAGATGCCCTCTTCTGGTATGTCTGAAGACAGTTACACTGTACTCACATACATAAAATAAATCTTTAAAAAAAACTGATTTCAGTAAAAAATTATAATTCTAAGGAACTCAACATCTATCATCATGACTTTGATACCTTCTTAGTAAAGGACTTTGTGTGGGTATATGTATGTGTGCACATGCCCATGAGTGTACCTACGAAGACCAAGTGTATCTTCTTCCTTGATAGTCTCCACCTTATGGTAAGGTGTCCAACTAAACCCGAAACTCATCAACTGGCTAGATGATGGCCTGTCAGCTGGTAGAGCCTCCTGGCTCTGCCTCTCAGGGCTGGCATTGCAGGCATGTACTACCATGCCCAGCTTTCTACATGGCTGCTGGAGATCTTCCCAGCAGGCATTTAAACTACCAAGCCACATCCTCAGTCCCTCAGGAACTACTTCTTTGTCCAGCTGGGAAGTGATAGTAAGAAATGTAACCTTTAAAATAGGGACTAATCCGGTGTAGCAACTTTTAAAAGATCTACAAAATTGGGAGAGCCAGTTCTTTGAATATTTGTTTTTATGTGGTGGATGTTTTGCCTGCATGTATGTCTGTGTACCATATGTATGCCTGGTGTGCCCATGAAGATCAGAAGAGGATCTTGGATCCCCTGGGACTGGAGCTGTAGGTCACAAATGTGGGCGCTGGGACTTGAACCCAAGCTGCTCCTGTGGAAGCGTAGCCAGTGTCCTTCACTGCTACACCATTTCTGCAGCCCTGCTAATATTTCAAGTGACTAATGACAATACTGTGAGATGAACACATGAATAAATAGTTCCGGGTACTAGATGGAACAAAGGACTTTTTAAAAATATTTTTTTTTTATTTTAAATTATGTGTATGTAAAAGTGTGTTTGTATGTGCATCTGTGCATGAGAGTGCAGGTGCCTGTGGAAGTCAAAAGAGGGCGCCAGAACTGCTAGAGCTAGAGTCACAAGCCATTTGTGCAGCCCAATAAGGGTGCTGACGACTGAGCTAAAGTGCCCAGGGAGAGCACTCTGAGCTCTTCTCCATGGAAGCATCATCTTTCCAGCCCCACAAAAGACTTTTCCAATGAGACATCAGCAGATGAGTAGGGCAGAGGCGGGTAGAAAGAATACCGGGAATTCTGGGCTAGCCTGAGCTACATATTCAGCTCCACAGCTACAGATGTCTGCAGTACAAACCAGACAGACAGACAGACAGACAGACATCATGGTGGAGAACTCCCAACTCCACACGTGTACCTCTGCACACACACAGCTGCATCTTCTACATACACACCTACACACATACACACACACACACACACACACACACACACAAATAACAAAATGAAAAAAATTAAAAAGGAAACAATTTTAGACTTACAGAAAAGTCACAAACAAATCCCCTACAGAGAGTTCCTACCAACTCTTCTCCAGGTCCCCATTGTTATTCCTTGCATCATCATGACGCAGCTGTCAAACTAAGGCATAGCCACCAAGATATCATGTCTCAACTCCAGACACTTGGTTTGCATTGCACTGGTTTTTCCAAAAACACATTCTCTGCTTCACTGAGCAGTCCAAGCACCCCCAGGCCAGCTGCCACGTCTCCCCAGTCTTCTCCAGCCTACAGCAGCCACTTAGTCTGTTTCATGACTTTGATCATTTTGACTTGGGCTGCTCAGGACCCTCTCCAGTCTCCAATCCTACCCCACCTCCCAAGGAAGGAGAGCCACATGTCGGCTCTGCATGGACTGCTTGCAGATGAGATATTCCTCAAAGGCTATAGTCCTCAAAATCCTTTTGCAAAGATTTCAGGCAAAAGGGAGTCAGTAGTTCAAAGTACTCAAATCCCACTGGCAGGGTCTCAGGTTCCACAGTGTAGACAACCTGTAAGAAACTTCTTCTACTGGGTAAGGTGTGGTGCTGTGCACATCTAACCCCAGCATTAGGGAGCCTAAGGCAGACAGATCTCTGAATTTGAAGCTAACCTGGTCTATAGAGCGAGTTCTAGAACAGCTAGGGCAATGTAGAGAGATTCTGTCTTAAAAGAAGAGAAACAGAACCTCTAGTGGGCTGGGGAAGTGGCTCAGTCAGTGAAATGCCTGCCACACAAGCACGAGGGCCAGACTGTAGACCCCTAGAACCTACGTTAGAAGCCAAGCACAGTGGCGCATGACCACAACGCCACTTTTGGGGTAGCAGAGACAGGCAGAGCCCTGTCTGGCTACACTAATGAGCTTTAAGATTTAGACTCTATCCCAAAAAATAAAAATGTAAAAAGATTGAAGAAAGGGACCCAAAGCCTACTTCTAGCCTCCATACAAATGCACTTACACCAACGAGCACATACAACACACATATACCTCACACACAACAAAAGGAAGTTTTGGTGTAATATCCAGTGCTGTAACAACATATACCTCCCTCTCCCAAGTCCCTCACTGTGTGAGGCCAGCCTTTCTCTGTTTGCTCCAGCAGAGGCAGTGGCAGCAAGGGAGGGAGGGTCCAGGTGCCTCACAACTCAGCTGATGACACAAACCCAACACACATAAAGACTGACATTACTCCTAGTTTTCTGTTTTAGAAAACAGCTATATTTAATAAAAATGTTATTTATGTTAACACATAATGGATTCATTATTGGCCTTTAAATTGCTTGATGGGTAAATGTTTTGGATTTCATGGCTTTAATTCATATACAGTAAATATCAGACTTATAAACATATGAGCAGAAGCTTAAGGCTCTTTTAACATCGTTCCTGTAGGGTGTGCGCTGTGTGAGTGAAAAGACGACCTTTGTGCAATCTGGAATCAGGGCTCTTCCGCCTTAGGTGGGTTCCCGGAACTGACCGCAGGTCAGCGGGCTTTCCGGTAAGTACCTTATCTGCCGAGTCATCTCTCTGGGCCCCGGCGATAATTTATATGATCTAAAGGATCTGTTAAATTCAACAAATTAAAAGGGCCACGTGACAACGCTTTGTGTTGCTGCCTTAGGGACTGGGTGAGGGCCAAGAAAGAACTTGGGCTCCCAAGTTCAACAGTCTTAGATTTGAACTCCAGCAACTGGCTGCTTCCATGCACCAGCATCAGGAGCTGATAACCAAGGAGCCACAGCCACGTTTCTGAGCCTCAGTCTCCTTATCTCACACACCAGGCTATGGTAGCTGCTCCTTCACAGGGTTTACCCAACAGAGGTGGCGCCCACCACCCACTGGGCGATCAGTAGCCGGTAACTCATTGTAACGGTAATACATTTGCCCAAGTCTAAGGCACCATCAACTTACTACTGAAGGAAGAGGGAATCTACATTAAACACACACACTGGTTAAGAGATGTGTTTCAATTTCAGAATAGTCTTTTAAAACATAAAAAAGACATCTCTCAAACTTAATATTGGTTTTCTCAAAGCATCTAAAATATAACTATAAAGGAAGTGAACACAAACTTCAAAATCAGTTAATATTTATATAACTTCAAAAAATGACAGGCCATACGAATGGGAAAGCTTTAAATATGAGGCTAGGTAACGTCTGAACTGGGTGAGTTCACCAAAACTCAACCGGCCAGCCATAGTGCACCCACTCTCTGGAAGTGGTTGGTTCCGGCCCTGGCTCTGCAGGACAGCTGGCCGTGCTGCACCCACAAATCTATGCTGCTACCCTGCTGGCTGCCACCAAAGTAACAGTTTGCAAGCCTAGAAATTTGGATTGTTCAATGATTAGGCTTTCTAACAGGGTTCCCCTCCCCCTCCCCCAAGCTCACATTCAAAGAATGAAAATATTTTGAGCACCAGAGACTGGGGGACACTTATGAGCCACAGATCGGATGCCGGCTGTAAGCCAAGCACCTCTGGTCTAGTCAGTAGGTTTCTCACATCTGCCTTCCCAGGGACCCAACATAAGCAGTTAAAAATTCTTGGTGAATGCTGTCTGTCGAAAGCTAAATTCTTTTGCTATTCCCAGCTTGTGATCATTTAAAAGGAATTTTCCAAAGCAAGGTCTAATATTAGACTCAAAATGAAGTTTCCATTCCACTGAGGCGCTACTCTCACCGAAGTAACTACTGCATAATCAGATTGTCTCGGAGCGACTCGTTTACATGCATATGGACATACTTGAAATACCAGCGCCAAGGCACCACAGATCTGCCATGGGCCTTTCTCTGGGAGAGGCCATTTTTGTGAATTAGCTCCCTGGACTGAAGGCCCAAGCCTCCTGCAGCCACCCTCAGCCTCACCCTGCAGCTCTGCACTGACCCAGGGCCTCCTCTCTCTCTCAGCCCTGGAATTCCTGGTGAGAAGTCCTGTTTCCTGAACCGACTTCCTGGTGTGCAGCTCAGAGTGGGATGGGGTGCCTTTGGAGGTGCCTGCCCGACTAACCAGTCACTGCAGGAACCTGAGTCTTTAGGCCTCACCTAAAGATAAAAGAAAACTGCAAACTATTTTCTTTAAAAAAAAAAAAAAAAAGATTTATTTATTTTATGCATACGAGTACACTGTAGCTGTCTTCAGACACACCAGAAGAGGGCGTCAGATCCCATTACAGATGGTTGTGAGCCACCATATGGTTGCTGAGATTTGAACTCAGGACCTCTGGAAGAGCAGTCAGTGCTCTTAACCGCTGAGCCATCTCTCCAGTCCTGCAAACAACTTTCTAAGAAAGAAAATTGCAAAAGTGAACTTTCCTCTCCTTTTAAATTTTTTTTTTTATTTGAGAGAGGGTCTCTGGTAGTTCAGACTGGCTTCAAACTCATAGCAATCCTCCTGCCTCAGCCACAACAGGACTTTTCTCAGCTGTAGTGCTGGAAGAATCAAGGTAGGACAGAAAGCAGAAAAGCAACCATGATACACATAAAGGCTCAGTAAGCTGGGTACTCAGTGCGAACCTATATCCCAGCATCTGTGAGGTGGGGCAGGAGGACCAGGAATTGAGGTCATCCTTAGTACATTTCTTGACCATATATACAGTCTTGACCAGTCTGAACCACATGAGACTATGTTTCAAAAAAAAATTAATAACCTAGACATGAGAAAAAGATTAAAAATGGATAGATTCTAACTTCTGAAGGATAAAAATCCAGAGCTGGTAAGTAGGCTCAGTGGGGAAAGGTACTTGCCTGCCACCAAGCCTGACAGCATATTCACCTGTCCACTTCACAATAAGCAAAATAATAATAATAATAATAATAATAATAATAATAATAATCACAAATCAACAAAATGTATGATTTTAGGTATCAAATAATGCTAAGACTTTAAATATACATCATAGGTCAAATAATCTAAATGAATGCTTTATAGAACAAAGCTCAGCCCAGGGACCTGTTCTGTGGGTAGAATGCTTGGCACAGGAGGCCCTGGCTTCAGTCTCCAGCACAACACAGAACACATGTGTGATATTCACCTATGTCCCCAACACTAAGGAGGGGAAGGCAGGAGTATTACAAGTTCAATACCATCCTCTGTTACATAGAGAGCTTCTGGCTAGCCTGGGCTATTTTGAAACCCTATCTCAAAAAAAAAAAAAAAAAAAAAAAAAAAAGCATAAATGACTGGCATGAGTATTGGGAGAGGGCCTTCTAACTGTTTTGTATATAAACCCCTAACCTCTGGGTTCCCAGCTGGGTCCTTAAACAGGACAACAAAACAGGGTGAAAGTGAAAACCTAACGAGGGCTTTACAACTACATCTCTGCCTCACTCAAAATTACAGGACATGTCGGGCGGTGGTGGTGCATGCCTTTAATCCCAGCACTTGGGAGGCAGAGGCAGGCAGATTTCTGAGTTCGAGGCCAGCCTGGTCTATAGAGTGAGTTCCAGGACAGCCAGGGCTACACAGAGAAACCCTATCTCGAAAAACAAAAACAAAAAACAAACAAACAAACAGAAAAAGAACTACAGGACACAATTATGAAGTGACCAGCTGTATGGCTCTCGATTGCATGCACCCAAGGGAGAGCCCCATGCAGGTGGGACTGAAGATGCTAGTCTTCACTGTGAGCCAGACCCGGTAATGCCAAGAATGTAGAATGAGCGCCAAATTTCTGCTCTGTTGCCCTGTGTATCAAAGTTTCCTATTTGTGTCTTCTCTGTGGACTGATAAGCCAGCCCAAAGTGGTAAGGGCTGTGTTACCACATCTGTGTGCTGTTAGGCCCAAACATTCAGCATCAGATACCATCTGTATTTTGATCATCCACTGATGTCAACACTCAACAGGATCAGGCTGACAAGTGTATGTGTCATCTGCTGCCTGATGAACAGACGTGCCTTTGCTCTCCTTCGTTGCTGGCAGTGACGTGAAATTCAGCAGTAGACAAACTGAAACAGCTGGGGAGAAGAGCCAAGGAGGTGGCTGAAGTAGAACCAAACTGGGAACAAGCACACACAGCTGTACTAATAAAAAAAATGACATCCAGTAGTCAGAAAGACCTAATGATCTGAGCACAAGGCAAGGGGAGCCTGTGGAGTCTTCAGACATGACTCAGGGCAGGAAGTAAATAAACAGGCAATCCTGTAAAGAGAAACAAGCTGGCATTTCAGATTCGCCATTACTGCTGTGCTGCTCGGCTCCAGGGGGCACCGTCAGCATGGGACGTCACCACTCCCTTGCTCACCAAGGACAGAGCAAATGAAATGCTTGGCAGGCCTCCTAACCAAGCTACAGTAGGAACTCAATAAACAGAAATCAATAAGGTTCCCAAGAGTCAGCTCTATGGGACTAATGATCAAATAAATGAGTGTTCTCTAAAGCCTGAGCTTGGTCCCATAGTACTAATAAACAACTTGAGATGGGAAACAGAACTTAATGGCTGTAGTTAAGATCTCCCAAGGAAGGGCTGGAGCGATGGCTCAGTGGTTAAGATGGCTGCTCTTCCAGAGGACCTGGGTTCAATTCCCAGCATCCACATGGCAGCTCACAACTGTCTGTAACTCCAGTTCCAGAGGATCTGGTACTCTTGAATACATCAGGCAAAACACCAACTACTTAAAAATGAATAAATCTTCACAAACAAACAAACAAACAAAAGATCTCCCAAGGAAACTAGATGGTGTTAGTCAAGGAAGTCAATACACTTTAAATATCATGAGAATTAGGTTTAATCTGATCTACAAGTGAGCAAACCAGTCAGGAGAGATCTGCCTAGAACACCACATAGGTCATACAATACTCTGTATGTAACGAGAACACAACCATCATGAGTTCACTGTGAGTTAGCAGACTGTACTAAATGTCTAGGCCACCCCATAGGAAATAGAACAAAGCTTTGGCTCTCAAGGAACATTCTAGTAGGAAGGCAGACACTAAGAGCAATAGACAAAAAGGCACAAGGGATCATGCTTGGTGTGTGGTGAGGAGAGAAAAGGTGGTGAGGATAGTCACCTAGGAGAGACACCTCTGGACTTGTCTCTGACAGTCCCAGGGAGGTCTCATGGCAGAAGGAAAGACCATTCCACAAACTAGGGTTTCCTACTGTATAAAGTATGTATGGGGTGTGGGGTGTGTGTGTGTGTATGTGTGTGAGTATGTGCATGTGTTAGTGTATGTGTACGTGTGTGTTCGAGTGTATATTAGCATATATGAGTGTGTGTATGTGATTGTGTGCATGTGTGTGTGCAAGTGCGAGTGTGTA
>JADRCD010202521.1:67793-78068 GCA_019843815.1 Montemys delectorum | reverse complement strand
CTTTGTTTTGTTTTGTTTTTGTTTGTTTGGGAGATTTTTAATGACTGCTTCTATTTCCTTAGGGGTTGTAGGGCTGTTTAAGTAGCTTACCTGATCTTGATTTAACTTTGTTAAGTGGTTGGTATCTGTGTAGAAAATTGTCCATTTCATTTAGATTTTCCAATTTTGTGGAATATAGGCTTTTGAAGTAAGACCTTATGAGTCTTTGAATTCCCTTGTCTGTTTTTATGTCTCCATTTTCATTTCTGATTTTGTTAATGTTGATACAGTCTCTCTGCCTTTTAGTTACTTTGGCCAAGGGTTTGTCTATCTTGTTGATTTTCTCCTCTTCGTTTCTTTAATTCTTTGTATTGTTTTCTTTGTTTCTAGCTGACTGATTTTGATTATTTCCTGCTGCCTACTCCTCTTTGCTGTGCTTGCTTCTTTTTTTTTCCCTAGAGCTTTCAGGTGTGCTTTTAAATCGCTGCTTCCAGCAGACGGGCCTGCCTAGTATTTTCAATAGGGCTGGATCTGTAGACAGATAATGTTAAAATTGGTTTTATCTTGAAATATCTTGTTTTCTCCATCTATGATGATTGAGAGTTTTGCTGGATATAATAGACTAGGTTGACATATGTCAGCTATTTTTGAGGTTGCAAGATATCTGTCCAGGCCCTTCTATATTTCAGAGTCTCTGTTGGGAAGCCTAGTGTAATTCTGATAGGTCTGCCTTTGTTTTGTTTTGTTTTTTTAACTTTTATTGCATTATGATGAGAAAAGTTACATGATTTCAATTTATCTGAATTTGTTAACATTTAAAAACATATTTTAAGTAAATAGAATCAAATCACATTCTTGTTTCTCTTTTGTAGCCCCACTCCTCCCAGAGACCCCCCTTCAATACCTACAATATCTTTTTTGTTATATTCCTTAAAATTTATAAAGTATTATAACAATACAAATAAGTATTATAAAAGTTGTTTGATATAAGACAACAATCAATTTAACAGACTTATGTAGATGCTCGTCTACGGCAATAGTGAAAATACATTTTTCTCAATATAAATTTTAAATAACTCCAAACATATTAACTGTGTACTTCAAAATAATACATCACTACTAATATTTTCCTAAATGAACATAAATATATAAGGTCTTTTTGTTTGTTTTGTATTTAGTAGAGTTTAAAATCTTGGCTCTTACTGTGTTACAAGCCCAAAATAAGAACAATTTTTAGACATTGGATTTTATTGTAATAAGACTGGATTTCAATGACCCTCATATCACCAAAGGATTTTACCTCCATCATAGCTAAGCTGAGAGTTGATAATTCTGCTGCACCAAGAAATGAATTGTAGGCTCGATTCTTGGATACAGACTTCCTGCTATGGTCAAAACTATTTGACTTGAGTGAGTGACTTTATTCTTAGCCCACTGAGAACAGGTTACATTCATTTAAGAAACGGTGTAGGTATTAAGATGGTCTATACATAAAGTCATTCACCAACTGTTTCAATGAACAATGGTTCTGCTTGGAGGGTGGCACAGACATTGGGTGAGGGTAAGAATTTGGTTCATTAGCTGTGATAATTTGGAAAAGCATTCATCTCAAAGAAAGAGTAACTTATAAAGTTTTCTTCTTCAAACTTGATACAAGAGTTACAAACGTCAGGCAAAGCATTCAGTCTCACTCTTTGTTGTTCTCTTACAAGCAACCTCCCTAGTTAATCCTCTATGTTTCTTTTGGGTATATAAATACTTTTGAAATATATAAGCTGTTCTGAAAACCATAGTATAGTGTAAAGACATGAAATAAACAATACTACTAATAGAGAGGCTGAGATAGGAGAAGCAAGATTTCAAGACCCTTATGTTGTACACAGCAAGACACTGTCACAAACAAACAAGCTGAAAGTGTATATAGATTGTACAATATTGGACCTATTTCTCCAATTACCAAATTAGAGAGAACATTGGATGACAATCAACAAATTTCTAATTCCTCATATTATTGGATTTCAATCGATTAGGATATGTTGGTAATACTAATCTTCATATTAAGATATTAAGAAAAAGTAATTGTCACTTTCTGTTATTTTTGTTGTAAGAGGTGGAATTAGGTTTGTGTGGATTTGTTGAAAGATTATTTTTTTGCTTCTTCTGGGGTGTAGTTTTGCTCCTCATGTTTTCCATCTATTATCCTTTGTAGGGCTGGATTTGTGGAAAGATATTGTGTAAATTTGGTTTTGTCATGGAATATCTTGTTTTCTCCATCTATGGTAATTGAGAGTTTTGCTGGGTATAGTAGCCTGGGCTGGAATTTGTGTTCTTGTAGGGTCTGTATGACATCTGCCCAGGATCTTCTAGCTTTCAAGTCTCTGGTGAGAAGTCTGGTATAACTCTGATAGGCCTGCCTTTATATGTTACTTGACCTTTTTCCCTTACTGCTTTTAAAATTTTTTCTTTGTTTAGTGCATTTGGTGTTTTGATTATTATGTGTCAGGAGGAATTTCTTTTCTGGTCCAGTCTATTTGGAGTTCTGTAGGCTTCTTGTATGTTCATGGGCATCTCTTTCTTTAGGTTAGGGAAGTTTTCTTCTATAATTTTGTTGAAGATATTTACTGGCCCATTACATCGGGAATTTTCACTCTCTTCTATACCTATTATCCTTAGGTTTGGTCTTCTTATTGAATCCTGGATTTCCTGGATGTTTTGGGTTAGGAGCTTTTTGGTTTTTGCATTTTCTTTGACTGTTGTGTCAATGTTTTCTATGGTGTCTTCAGCCCCTGAGATTCTCTCTTCTATCTCTTGTATTCTGTTGGTGATGTTTGCATCTATGATTCCTGATTTCTTTCCTAGGTTTTCTATGGCCAGGGTTGTCTCTCTTTCTGTTTTCTTTATTGTTTCTATTTCCATTTTTAGATTCTGGATAGTTTGTCACTACCATCTCGGCCAGCAAGAAAGAAGCAACTCACGAGCTCTTCTCCATGCAGTTTATTCAGGAACTTAATACATTCTTCTGACTTCTGACTTTCTCCCCTGAGGGCAATCCCCCAGGCCCTTAAATGCTCTATCCTGAGCCTATCTCAGTAGGCCATGTGGTGCGTGCAGATAGGTTGCCATACCCGGAAGCAAGCCAGGCAAACAAGCACTGCCAAATAAGGAGTTGTTTATCACTCTAGCGCTCCAGCAAGGAGCGGAAGCCAGCGCCATCTTTAGGGCGAGGTTCGGATGGCTCTCTATAAAGGTTTTGCTCATTTCCTTCACCTGTTTGATTGTGTTTTCCTGAAGATCTTTAAGGGATTTTTATGTTTCCTCTTGAAGGGCTTCTAGCTTTTTACCTGTGTTCTCTTGTATTTCTTTGAGGGTGCTATTTATGTCTTTCTTAAAGTCCTGTATCATCATCATGAGAAGTGATTTTATATCTGAATCTTGCTTTTCCAGTGTGATGATGTGTCTAGAACTTGCTATGGTGAGAGAATTAGGTTCTGATGATGCCAAGTGACCTTGGTTTGTGTTGTTTATTTTCTTATGCTTGCCCCCCCCCCCCACCATCTGGATATCTCTAGTGCTACCTGCCCTTGCTAAATCTAACTGGAGCCTGTCCTTCCTGTGATCCTGGTTGTGTCAGAACTCCTCAGAGTTAAGCTGTGTCTGTGTTCCTGTGATTCTGGGATCCTGTGATCCTGGGCTTGTTAGGTCACCTGGGAGTGGAGCTTCCTCTGGGTGTTGTGGGACTGGCTGTAGAGCTTGTGCCCAAGGTCTGCTCTGGACACCAGCCCAGACAGACCGGAAGGAACCTGAGTCACTAGGCTGGTGGAGTTCCTGTGTGCCTGGTCCTGCTGGTCCCAGTTACTCCCAGTGTTGGGACAGATGTTGGTTCCTCCTCACCTCTGATCCTGGGTGTGTCAGAGCGCCTGGAAGTGGAGCTTCCTCTGAGTGTTGTGGGACTGGTTGCGGAGCTTGTGCCCAGGGTCTGCTCTGGACACCAGCCCAGACAGACTGGAGGTCTGCCTTTGTATGTCACCTGGCCTTTTTCCCTTGCAGCTTTTAATTTTCTTTCTTTGTTCTGTAGATTTTGTTTTGATTATTATGTGGTGGAAGGATTTTCTTTTCTGGTCTAGTCTCATTTGGTATTCTGTAAGCTTCTTGTATGTTTATAGGCATTTCTTTTCATTAGGTTGGTTTTCTTCTATGATTTTGTGGAAAATATCTTCTGTCCTTGGAGCTGGGACTCTTTACTTTCTTCTATCCCATTATTCTCAGGCTATGTCTTTTCATGGCATCCTAGATTTCCTGGATGTTTTGTGTCAGGAATTTTTTAGATTTAACATTTTCTGATGTATCAATTTCTTCTATCATATCTTCTACATTTGAGATTCTCTCTTCTATCTCTTGTACTCTGTTGGTGTTGCTTCTGTCTGTTGTTCCTGTTCTCTTCTCTTGATTTTCCATCTCCAGGATTCCCTCAGTTTGTGTTTTCTTTACTGCTTCAGGTTTTGCACAATTTTATTTATTTCCTTCACCTCTTTAATTGTATTTTCCTGTAATTTTTTGAGGGATTTATTTGTTTCTTCTTTAAAAGTCTTCACCGGTTTGTATTTTCCTGTATTTCTTTAAGGTATTTATTCATTTTCTATTTAAAGGTTTCTATCATCTTTATAAAGTTGGATTTGAGGTCATTTTCTTGTGTTTCTGTTGTATTAGAATATCCTAGGCTTGCTGTAGTAAGATAGCTGTGCTCTGAAGGTGTCATATTGCCCTTGCTTTTGTTGGTTGTGTTTTTCCATGGGTTTTAGCCATCTGGTTGTCCCTGGGTGTTCCTGTTGGAATAGGTATTGGGAGGAGGCCTAACCTCAATAATCCTGGTATGGCAGGCCTCTGGTGGGTACCCTTGGGTTGGACAGTGGAACTTAGATGGTGGTGCAAGTCTCCCAGCAGTTGGGTGTGTCCCCGGGGAATAGGCAGGGAGGAGATTGGAGAGTAGAGAGGTGGCCAAACAAAGGCCATGCTGGGCAGCTGAGTGTGCCCCAGAGGACTTGGTGTGCAGGGGAAATGGGTGCAGGAAGGGGTTCCAGATCAGCAGGTTTGATGAAGGTCACCTGACAGTGGAGGTCCAGGATGAAGTCATGTCACTCAGGGCAGCTGGGCATGTCCCTGAGGGTTCAGTGTGCAGGGAAATGTGCTGTAACTGGAATTCATGCATTTGGTTGCATGGCCACAAGTAAACTCAGGGCACCTGTGAAGTAAAGTGTGTCTGCCTGGTAGAAAAGAAAGCACTGTTGTCTGTATGTTTCTGATGCATGATGCTAAATTAAACATAACTGATCACCTAGCCCTAACTTTATCTGAAAAGTCTGTCTGGGAAAGTCTGGAAAACGTTCTACCCTGGAAGTGGGGGCATTGTGAGATAATATCTTATATCCCCAAAGAAGGAAAAGGAAGCAAAATAGGTTTAAATCCAATGACAAATGGGACATTAATGTCTAATGAATATCTATTTTACGCCAGGCAGGGCATTATTTCAAACACCACAAGGAATAGATATCAGATACAATTATATTCTGTGTTGACAGTTCCATCTCTTTAACAGTCAATCAACAAACTCTTGTCAGAATTAGATATTACCTCTACATGAGTTCAGGGCCATGGAGTAAAAGACGTTTAAAAGAAAATAAGCCCCAGTCTGATTTCTAAGGTGCCTGTCTCTGGGACAGTAGCTTTTTATCTTTCCTTATAATTACACAGAAGTCCAAACACCATGCCATACCACAAAGGGAAACTATACATGTGGAGAATGGCAAGCAGATGATGCCACCTTTTAAATTTTTTCTGGGGAAGAGTTTGAAGATTAGCTTTGGAGATGGGATGTGAGGAAGGCATTGCAGATTGTTCAGAGGGTGCTGATGGATGTGCTATGGGGTATGGGAAAGTCACAGACACAGAGATAGCCATCTAGAGTAGAAAAGAAATAAAATAGGAAGCTGGTGGAATGGGCCAAGGAACTAATGTGCTATGTCAGGTGACGGTCACTGTCCGTGTGTTGCCATGGACACAATGTATCTCATGGTTCTTACTATGTCATCATTAAGAACCTGACAGTCTTAGCCTGCTCCATTAATGAAACTCTGGTTTTAGAAATGGATGAATTGTATCTGGTTGGATGCTAACATGTAGAGTACAGACTTCCTGAGAACGTAGCCTGTTTTCCTAGGCAGAGGGAGAGGTCTCAGTCATCTTAGGGTTCTTGGTTCTCAAGAAAACTTCCAAATGTCTTAAAAGGTTAGTAGTCTTTGTGTACTAGCCCTGGCTCCTCTATCTGTTGTGTACTAGCCCTGGCTCCCCCACTTCTATGTATCAGCCCTAGGTCCTTCTTACTTTTTATAACAGCCCTGGCTCCTCTATCTTTGTGCATTACTCCATAAATACAGTTTTCAGCTGGGGAACCTTACAGTCTTGGTGCCTGGGCTCCCAGACTCATCAAGCCAAAGGATTCTGCGTGGGAACAAAATAACACTAAAATGTTGTCATGGGTGCATTCTGATTGGATAAACACTAAAATGTTAGTTTGCATGCGTTCTAATTTGAATGAGTGCTTGTCAAGAAGCACTGGGCATCTCTATTGTCTTCTCCTGTTTCCTGGTTTTCTTCTTCTGATTCTAAGGATGCTCCTGGCCAATCTGTGGACTCAAGCATGGGAACTGAAACAAAGCAGGCTCTGAGGTCCCCTGCTGTAGGGAGTTGTAGGCTGCTCTGAGTGAAGAAAAAGGGCAGTGATGTATTGAACTGTGAATTTATAAAAGTGGGATTACTTGCTTTTAGGAAAGAGTTATATACAGATTTTGTCTAAATCACGTGGGGGGAATTTCACCTGCCATTCAGAACTAGGATAGGGAAAATTAGTCACTGAATCCAAGTAGAGAGGCAGTGATAATAATTGCCTGCTATGTACAGGTATTAATTAATATTGTCTGTGGCTCTAGGTAGAGCGATCAACAGATAGATATTATAACAAGTATTAATAGAATATGTCTGTGGCTCCAGGCAGAGAGCCAAACAGATGGTATAACAAGAAAGATATATTGCTCTATTATGCTTTACAGGATACTCAAATTCTGTCTATGTGGGCTCCAGGGGAATCTTGGGTTATATTCCTACTTGACAAAATAGATAAGGCCTAAGATAAGGCACATACAGTATTTTAATTTACTTCATTTGTTTAAGATTGTTTTGACTTTCACAATGGGTGTGGTTTTCAGTTTTGTAGTTTTACTATTCCTCTGGAAGAGAGGGCAGGATATAATCTTTCCTGGTTGCCAACTGAAGGATATGCTATTTTGGGAGAAAGGTTTTGTCTTTGCATGTTTAGAAAAGGTGAATTGTGTTTATATACCTTCCAGAGTTATATGGATTAGATATAATGAAGGTAGACCCCCAGAGTACTAGATTTCAGAGAATCAAACAAAAAATATGTATTGATGATACTAAAATTTTGTTTTGAGATTTGTATATTACAGAATATACAGCCTTGGTGAGTCTCATCATCGGATATGCTGAACTGACCTGCTTGAACTCTTGATGTCTTGTACTTTCAGGTGGATCCAGTCAAGACACAGACATCAGAGACTAAATCAATCACTGGTGTGGCCTTCTTAAGGCCAACCAACTCCCCTATTTTTCCTACCCTTCCCCCTCCACCCCTTCAAAGATATCTCAATTCAACTTGAAGAAGTTACAAAGAGTTGTTGTCCCAGTTCCCTGGGCTTTGGGGCTGGAGGTGGTTATTCTAAGGTTGTCTTTCTAGGGAGTGTAGAAATGGTCATAATTGGAACAGGGAGGAAATAGCTAGAATTAATTGTATAGCCATAATCTCTTTTGGTAGAAATTTTTATAATTGTTACTAAGTTGAAGTCATAATTTCTTATTTTGGTACAGAATTAATTTTGATGCAAAATCAAGTGTTTCATTGGTATAAATTACTTCTATTGATGCAAAAAATTTAAAAGTACAAGAGCTTAGACTCAGTCCTTCTATAACTGTTATTATAGACTGATCTGAGATGTTTAAGCCTGTGAGTTAAGGGACAAATAGCAAATTCATGGCTCTGAGTTTATTGTTAGGGTGTTATCTAGATATTTAATTAGAAATAGCTGAGAGTAGTTAATGGAGAACAATCCAGATTGCTTTACATAAAGAGTTGGTTTTCAAACATCAGAAATCCTCAGAATGTGACATTAATGATATTTATTCACCTGTTGTTGAGACAAATCTGCTCCTAACAGCTTCTCATTCATGGATTCAAAGAAGCAGCTGAGCATCTATACCTCCAGGTGAGGCTGTTACATTGTGGCTAGGGGCCACTGGGCAGAAAATTGCCAATCTCCCCTGCAGACCTGTACCGTTCTTGAAAGGACACAATTTACAGGTTAGGAAAGCTTAGTTCTTCTGAGACAGAATAGGCTAGTCCTTGATATTACTGCTTCTCTAATGTCTGTCAGATGATCCTGGGTCAGAGGCTAAAGACATGTTCCAACTTCCTGACTTACTGGGGCTGTACAGGTAGGCAGCTGTCTCTACACTTTGTCTCAGTTCTGGAAGCTGTGTTAGGCTTCCTATATATTTTCAGTGAATGTTGGTTATTCTCAGATTTCCTTCTTTCTTTCCTTCCTTCCTTCCTTCTTCCTTCCTTCCTTCTTTCTTTCTTTCTTTCTTTCTTTCTTTCTTTCTTTCTTCCTTTCTTTCTTTCTTTTTTGACAGGGTTTCTCTGTATGGCTCTGGCTGTCCTGGAACTCACTCTGTAGACCAGGCTGACCTCGAACTCAGAAATCTGCCTGCCTCTGCCTCCCAAGTGCTGGGATTAAATGTGTGTGCCACCACTGCCCGGCTATTCTTGAATTTCTGACAGGGTTGAAAGACTACTTATAGTCTCATAGCCAACCCAGGCTATGAGAACAGATTTGAGAGGATGGTTTTCAGATGGCATACAATCTAAAGCCAGGACATAAGTCAAGTGTAGAATTATAAGTCTTTTAAGCTAGGATAGATGACAATGTTTTATTTTATTGACAAAAAATGATGGACTGGGTCTTAGGTCTACCTTATACTTTATAAATTACAAGATGATAATAGTGGTGCTCAATTTATATTTTGAGAGAAAAGGTTTGTTTTGTTTTGTTTTGTTTTTTTGGTTAAACAGGATGATATGTGGCAGGATTTTCCCTATCCAATTTATTTAAATATTAGTGCAGCAGGAGGGCTGTGACTGGACAGGGAAAGGGAGCCTCAGAGCTAAGAGTTGCAGAGACAGAGAGCAGCTCAGGAGAGAGGGAGAAAAGCAAGATGGAGAGCAGCAGCAAACAGGATGATTCAGAACCATCACGGCTTTAAATGGCCACAGGTAGATATGTTATCATATAGAGATAGAATAATTGGGGTAACTTGTCTAATCTAGGTGGGCAGCTTGTACAATTATCAATTGGCCCTGAAATTGTTGTCTGGGCATCTTGTGACTTGAGAATTTAGTGATATATAAATCTAACTGTTTAATTATAAGCTTCTACAGTTTTGTTTTACTGGGTTACTGGAATGTGGGACCACCATCCACAGTAGGTTTATGGCTGAGAAGGAACTAGCAGCTCCAGAGACAAGAGGTGGGAATACCTTGACGGTCACTGCCAAGGCTAGCTAGATGGCCACAGGAGCAGAGAGTTGCCAGCAGTAGTGCACAGGAAGCCTGCTGGTCTTCAAGAGTTTTGTTTCTACCTCATGGCTGGTTGCTGGGTGTTGTGGCGGCTGACCATGGGGTGGACAATCATTGTGTGGGGCTGGCGTGGCAACGATCTACCAAGGGAACTCAGGAGCTCTGGCCCAGAGAGACTGCAGAGTTGAGATCACCCGGTTGGAGCCATGTGGCCTGTCAGTGCCCAGCGGGGTGCAGGGACTTGCCAGTCCTTTTTAATATTTCCTTTAATACTTTGTTTGTTTGTTTGTTTTCCTCCTGCTTGGTTGCCCTGTGCCAGGCTGGTTGTAAGTGGATGAATAAATAATTAGGGTGCTGTTTGTCTGGGGAAGTCCATATTTACAGAGGAAGTCGCAGAGGAGAGGCCTTCTTTGGGTTTACTCAGATGCCAATCTGAACATAGCCCCGCAGAGGAGTAATCAACTGATAATATGGCATATTGTCACTTTCTAGAAGTAGGATTCAGTGGCATGTTGAAGCTCCAAAAGGAAGAACAAAAAAGCCTCCACAGGAGGAGCATGTCCCTGTCCACATTATTACACTGTAACACCCCTCCA
>JADRCD010202521.1:5988-67783 GCA_019843815.1 Montemys delectorum | reverse complement strand
ACACTGTAACACCCCTCCACAGGAGGAGCATGTCCCTGTCCACATTATTACATTGTAACACCCACTTACATCACTGCGGGGAGAGAAGTATTGGTGTCATCTGCTTGTTTTGTTCCTTGTATGAACAGCAATAGCTGTGTTTGGCATATGTGAAAGAAAGCATATTCTCTTCCAAACAGCATTGTTTAGCTCATGTCCCAGTGTCCTTCAGGGTACACTCACCCTGGCACTCCAGTCGTGGCCCACTTTACATCCTCGCCTTAAGAATGAAAAGCAGCTTGTTAGAGACATGGTCTTTGATGCCCTCCTCTACTCAAGGATCTTATAGTTGCCCATGGCCTCCTGGCCTTAGGTAAAGAACCAGAGAGAATTTATCACATCCCTTTTCATCATCGTCTGCATGGAACTGGTCACTCTTTGATATTTCATTTTCTGTTTATCTCCGGTCTGACTTCGTAGGTTGTAACAACAGAGAACTTGTCAGTGTGTGGAGCAAAGCTTGCTTTGTGTGATGAATTGTGGGTGTCATTTTAAAACTCCAGTTTCTAACAAGCACCTCCCCAAGTGCTCCAGTCCTCAGCTGAGACATCTAGAAACGTAACTGCAGTGAGCCAGTGCGGATAGCCACTGAGCCACAGGGGTCGCCGAATATCTCCGTCACAACTTGCCTTCTGTCTTTCCTGACTAGATTGTAAACTTTTCCTTCTCTCAGTTTGTCCATCCAAAAACTGACTATAACACCATATAATTTGTGTGGTTTTCAGATTCTTACCCTCACCTAATGTCTGTGCCACCCTCCAAGCAGAACCATTGTTCATTGAAACAGTTGGTGAATGACTTTATGGGTAGACCATCTTAATATCTTCACCATTTCTTAAATGAATGTAACCTGTTCTCTGTGGGCTGAGAATAAAGTCACTCATTCAAGTCAAATAGCTATGACCATAGCAGGAAGTCTGTATCCAAAAATCGTGGCTACAATTCATTCCTTGGCTCAGCAGAACTGTCAACTCTCAGCTTAGCTATGATGGAGGTAAATCCTTTGGTGATGGGTCATTGAAGTACAGCCTTATTACAATGAAATTCATTGTCTAAAAATTGTTCTTATTTTGGGCTTGTACCACAGAAAGAGCAAGATTTTAAGCTCTACTAAACACAAAACAAACAAACAAGCAAAAAGACTTTATATATTAATGTTCATTTAAGATAATACTAGTAGTGATGTATTATTTTAAAATATACAGTTAATATGTTTGGAGTTATTTAAAATTTATATTGAGAAAAACATGTATTTTCAGTATTGATGTAGACAAACATCTACATAAGACTGTTCAATTGATTGTTGTTTTATATTAAACAACTTTTATAGTACTCATTTTTATTGTTATAATTTTTATTAATTTTAAAGAATGTGACCCAAAAGGTATTGTAGGTATTGAAAGGGGCATCTCTGGGGGGAGTTGAGGTACAAAAGGGAAACAAGAATGTGATTTAATTCTGTTTACTTAAAATATGTTTTTAAATGTTAACAAATTCAGATAAATTGAAATCATGTATCTTTTCTCATCATAATGCAATGAAACTTAAATCAGAAAAAATAAATAAAAAAAGAAATTGGAAAAAATTTGCAGTTTTAATAATTTAATTAGGTACTTTATGAACAGTGTTCGGCATACACTATGAAATAGTCATGGTTAGATTTCTGTACTATTTATTGACTGAATTTTGACCCAGGACTATTACAAAAAAAAAAAAAAAAAAAAAAAAAAAAAAAAAAAAAAAAAAAAAAAAGGCAGCAGCCGTTCTTTTCAAATTGCTATTTGTAACTAGTATACAGAACAATTGTTATTATCATATCTTCACATATGTGTATCATACACTTTACTTATGTGCATGCCTCGTCTCTGATTAGTTCCCTTCTTTCCCATCAATGACTCCCCCTTCCCCCCACCCCCCGAGTCATTAGGCGGCAGTTGGATCATGTTAGCAAGCAGAAGAATAAAGGCCAGACCAAAGAGGAAGAAATGGAGACAGTAGGGCATAGTTCCACTTTAAGAGCAGAGTTGTAGGTGATCTCAAAGACAAAATACAGACTAAAGGAAGGAGAGAAAAGCGTCCCACAAATTCTCATGGAGTACACACCGAGTCATGGCTGCTGTTGTTTTCAGGAGAAAGAGCCTCCAGCTGCTTTGATCTATGGCGTTAGTAACCCAACAGAACTCTACCCAGAGGGGCAGAGCGACAACCCTTGTTCTCTAGGAAGGTGCCTCCTTTGTCTACCTAGGTGCCAGTTCTTGACAGAAGAAACATCTACTCTTGTTTGCCATGGTTTCAGTATGTATGCCTGATAGTGTTCGAGTCATGACCCGCAAGACTCTGGGCTTGACCTCCCTGAGGTGACAAGGAAGACAGACACAAGACAAAGAATGACACGGGCTGGGGTTGGGTGGGTTATGCACTCTGATAGAGATGCACCAGCAGCCCGGAAACTCAGGAGGTTTATTTTAGGCCTCTGAGATGAGATGTGTTTATGGTGTAGAGATGGACAAGGACATGGGGTTATAGTATAGGACTGAATAAGGAGGTGTGTTTATAGCAAACAGATGAACAGGAAGATGGGTTTCTAGCATACAGATGAACAAGGAGGCAGGTTTAGCTGAGCTTGGTAGGAGGTCTCTGTAGTGAACAGTCTCAGGCTGTACTCAGACCAGCAGAAGGCCTGGACACTCCCCTGAGCCTGACGCAGGGAAGGCATTGGTGTTCCCATGGGTATGAGGCATTGGGGCTCTTGACACAGCCCATGTCCATGTTAAACAAAACGCATCCATTCCTTACTTCTCTGCTCCCCACATCCCCCTAAAGTTTGTGTGTTGGGACCTTAGCTTTTCAGCATGGTGTGGTTGAGAAGTAAGATAGGGGATAGTGTTTGAGTCATGAACTGGAGTGCTCATGAATGAATTATGGCTTCCTCGTGGACCTGGGTTAGCTCTCCTGATGTGGGAGTTCTTGCTTTCATGTATCTAGATCTGTCTCCACTAGAGTGTGTTGTCATAAAGCAAGGTTTTTCTGGGAGGCCAGATCTTTTACGTTCAGACTCCATTTTAGAGAACCTGACCTAAGTTTGAACTCAGGTAAACTAACAGGCTGGTACCTAGCATTAGTTTTCAAGTTGCCCCCCAACAAAACCCAAGCCTAACTCCAGTCTCTAGGCTAATCCCCAACAAGACCAGTGACTCCAGGTTATTCCCCCAACAAATCTGCACCCCAGGTTACAAGCCCACCCCTTGCCTAATGACCACCACAGCAGAGGGGAGCAGAAGTTAAGTTTATGATACGACTCCCAGCACCAGCCAATTATGTTAAAGGCCACAGCAGCTTTCCAATTAGATGCTTGCACACATACTCCCTGCTTGCTGCTTACTATAAAGCCTTGCCCCAGTAGATATGCAGAACCCCTCCCCCAAAACCATCCTGCATGATGGCAGTGCATGGGGGGGAGGGACAAGCTAGCTTGAATAGAATAAAGACCCTGCTGTGAGTTGTATCAGATCAGCCCCTGTCTGTTTTTTCGGGGGAGGATAACTAACACTTCTCTGGCACTACAATTCTCCTATTTTACACACACACACACTCACACACACATACACACACACACACAAAAACACATACCACACACACCACACACACATGCCACACATACACACACAAAAACACCACACACACATACACACACACCACACACACCACACACACCACACACACACACACACACCAAACACACACACCAAGCACACATACACCATACACACACACACACACACACCACACATACACACACAAAAACACCACACACACCACACACACAACACACACAAAACATGCACACACATACCACAGACACACACAAACACACATTACACACACCACACACACACACCAAACACACACCACACACACACACACACACATACACACACACACCACACATATACACTATACACACACCACACAGACATACAACACCCCCCTACACACACACACACACACACACACACACACTCCCAGTGTTTGACATGAATTCCAAGCAGTCTTCGCCAGTGTCCCGCTTAGACAGAGAACCTGAACATGCTTCCTTCCTTTTTAAGTTCCCAAGCCTCCAGTACTCTGTTCCAGCCACAGAACGCAGATGAAGAGAGTGTGCCAGGATTCTCTTCCAGGCTCAGCATTCAAAGACAGTTTCAGATTCTTCTAGTCTTGTGCTACTCTATGTCAACAAGAAAATGCTGATTCTCAGAATATAAACAGGTCTCAATTACTCTGGCAATCACACTATTGGTTGGTGTTTGTTTGTTTGTTTGTTTTTTTGTTTTTTTCCCCATGATTTCCTTATTCTAAATATTCCTCTGAGGATGTTATATGAGTAGAACAGACTTCTCAGGTACAGTAATGCAAAATGGCATCTAACTCAGGTCGCTAATGAGTGACCAGCTGAGCTAGCACATCTAAGAGATAAGTGAGTTGATGTCTTAAATTTCTTAACTGTTTGCTTTTTTGACTTAACTAGCTTAGCAATTTCCTTATATGTGTTGGATATGAAAGTCTTTTTGTTCTAGAGGTTTCTTTTTTAGATTTTTTAAAAATTCCCCCTCATGTATTATATCCCAACAACGGTTTCTCCTCCCTCCTCTCTGTCCCCTCTTCCCCCCAGATCACTCCTTTTCCATTTCCTTTCAGCAAAGGGCAGGCCTCCCAGGATGTCTAGGTTTATGTTATGTGTATGAATGTTTTGCCTGAATGTATGCCTGCGCGTTGCGTGTGTGCCTGGTCCCTGAGCAGCGAGAAGAGGCCGTGGTTGTGGCTGCTGGGAACAGAACCTTGGGTGGCTAGTGCTGTTGACTATTAAGCCACCTCTCCAGCCTCAATTACTTTGTTTTTTTTTTTTTTAAATGTTTACTTTTTTTTATGTTTGTGTGTATATGTGTTTGTGCACTTGTGTGGGGGTACCCTAGGAGGCAGATAAAGGTATCAGATCCCCTGGGGCTAGCGTTACAGGCAGTTGTGAGCTTCCTAATGAAGGTACTGGGAATTGAACTCTGGTCCTCTACAACCGCCTTGAGCACTCTTAAGCCATCTCTCCTGCCTCTAAATTCCCCCTTTACTTTGGAAACTCTGGACTTGTACATTACTTGTTTGCCTCTTTGGACTGTATATGACTACTACCTTGACCTCTGGCCAGCTTTACAACCCAGGAATGGCTCTCTCAAAGACCTAGGGAGGGCCTTTAAAGTAAAAACACTGCAGGGAAAGCATTTCCACTTGTGGGTCTCTGAGACGCAGATGGGATGGTCTAATCACAGAGAAAAACACTTGAAAACTCAGAATGACCCAATGCACTGCCCATTGACTAACATCCCAGATAATGTCATCTAGAACCTTCTACTAACTCACTCGGGTGTTTAAATATTCTCCTTCCTTTGGAGTCGGTGGAGCTGAGTCTCCACTCTGCCACAATTGCCTTGGAAGTCTTCCAGGTCTGTTTAGCTCTGATGCAGTACTTCCTTGGGCAATAGAATCAGTGGGTGGATTTAGTCTTACCACACGCACAAAGGGATGCGTTTAATAGAATGTCTTTGTTCACAGTACATCATCCTTACTGCCCTGTTCGCCGTTTTTGATACAGTGTTTTTGCTCACAGCATCACCACTATGGCTCTGTTCATTGCTTCTTCAGAACATGTAACTTTCTCTTCCACATAGACATCTCTTCTCCAATATGTTTAATTCTTACCCTTCTGTTTATAGGAATTCTTGACTGTTGTGAATGCCCGTGCTTTTAAGACAAGAAAGATGAAAGTGCTATAAATAGAAGAGTGAATTATACAGACCAGATATGTTTATTTGTCCTGATTACCCACAAGAGTCTGTAAACACTAAGAACAAAAACAGGACTTTGAATGTGGATGTTCCTGTGCATAAAATAGAGGCCACTCTAATTTAAGAGAAATATTTATTTAAAAGAGTAAATATTGCTGCATTAAATAATAATTGTGGTATAAGTTAGAAGGCTCTGTTTTCAGATTCTTGAATAAAAAATTTTCCTGGGAATATATTATTTTCTTTGTCTGGTTTTGGTATCAGGATCTCACAAAGTCACTTGGGAATATTTGTGAGAATATTTGTGAGAATATTTGTGAGAATATTTGTGAGAATATTTGTGAGAATATTTGTGGGAATATTTGTGGGAATATTTGTGAGAATATTTGTGAGAATATTTGTGAGAATATTTGTGAGAATATTTGTGAGAATATTTGTGAGAATATTTGTGCTCTTCTGTGGTTTGGACGGTCCTATGTAAAATTTATACCACCGCTTCTCATAAACTCTGTTAAAAATTCACCATAATGTCCATGCAGTCTTAGGGTTTCCTTTATGAAAGTTTTTAAAGTACAAATTGAGCTTATCTAAGTCTTACTGGAATGTTAAAGTTAAAAAAATATTTTCAATATCAAATATTGGCAAGGATCTAGAGAGCAACTGGGATCTTTATATACTACTGATAGGAACAGAATTGTACAAACACTTTTAAGAGTAGCAAGGCAGTTTCTTATAGACTTAAATATTACAATCAATTCAACCTCATAATCCCTCTCTGAGGTATTTACCCAGGTGGATGGCTGCATACATCTTCACAAATATTTCTACTCATATATGTGAATTAGAGAGTAAATGAATGTATCAGTATTTCCGTGGTGAGGGAAAGGAAAGAGACACAAACGTTTACTTTACACCATGACGGCACCAAAGTGAAATTCTAGGAGTGGCAAAATTATAGCCATGGAAGGTTGATCTGTGATTGCCAACGGCCAGGAGATGAAAGGAAATATATTGCCAATTGGCCCATGGACATTTTGTGTTAGCACAGAAATCTTTTATATGCAATTGTAGTGGCAAATTTCATTCCTATTCCTATGACGTTCTCAGAGATGGCTTTATGAAACTCATCACAACATACAATGAATATATACCAATACCAATTTTACAAGGAAAGAAATGATGCTGCTGCCCATTACAGTTGTGACCTCTATGTAAGTTATGCTACACAGATGGATTATTTAAAAGGTATCAGAGATCATACAGACATTCCTATCCAGAGGAGGAAGATAGATGGTGAAGCTGTGAAGTCACAATGAAAAGGTTATAGGTACAGGAAGCTGGATAGTCTGATCAATCGATTGCACTCCTGGGTTAGACATTGGAGCTGAAACAGAATGACCAGCCCACAGCATTCCAGGAACATTCCTAGTCTAGTAAAAGGCACTGACATTGATACATACATAACTGCACACTGGAATCCTGCCCAAAAGAAAATGGGTTCTGTTATTAAAAGAAAATAGAAAGTAGTTGGGGGTGGGGGGAGACAAACTAAGAAATGTCCTCTTCAAGATAAAATAATAGACAAAAGGGTTTAAATTAATTTCATAACAGAAGAATCAGGTGATCTAAGGTTTTGACTCTGAACAGGATTAACATGAAGGGCATTGAAGGAAGTGGCATTCCTCTGGAAAAATCCCAGTGTTTACACTTAGCATCTGACTTCAGTGAGATGTCCCTTTTGTTACTCTGCACCCTGAACAAGACTTCACCCTGTGTCTCTGATCAACTTACCCAAAATGCTGGCAGCATCTTGCCAGCAGCTTTCTCACAGCAGCCTTCACCTCCTTGTTCTTCAGGCTGTAGATGAAGGGGTTCAGCATGGGCGTGATGACACTGTACTGCAGGGAGAAGAATGTTTCCGCGGGAGAACCCGAGGTGGGCATGACATAGCGCAGGCAGGCCGAACCAAAGTACAACATCACTACGGTGAGGTGGGAGGAGCAGGTGGAGAAAGCCTTGCTCCTGCCCCTGGTGGAACTCATGTTCAGGATAGTGGAGAAAATGCAGCCGTAGGAACATACCACGAGAAGGAAGGTTCCAGAGGCATGTATGACAAAAGTCCAGAGTATGGCAGTGACATTAGTGGAGACGTCGGAGCAGGAGAGAGGGAAGAGGGAAGGAAACTCACAGTTGTAATTGTGTATGGTTCCATAGTGACAAAAGTCCAAATTCACAGCTAGGAGGGTATTAATGAGTGAATTCAGGATGGCCAGGCTCCAGGATCCCCACACCAGCCCCTGACAGAACTGGTCGCTCATCATCTGGCTGTAGAGTAGAGGGTGGCAAATGGCAGCATAGCGGTCATAGGCCATGACCGCAAGAAGCAAAGCCTCAGTACCCCCAATGGCAAACACAAAGAAGGCCTGGGCCAGACAGCCCTTCACGGGGATTGCTTTCCTCTCAGACACCAGATTCTCCAGCATCTTGGGCATGGAGACTGATGAATACAAAAGATCCAGGAAGGAGAGGTGACCCAAGAAAAAGTACATCGGAGAGCGGAGGCGAGCATCCGCCATTATCACTAGCAGAATCATGGAGTTCCCTGTCAGGGTCAGGACATAGATCACAAGAAAAACCACAAAGAGTACAGCCTGAACCTGTGCATCAGCAGACAGACCAAGGAGGATGAACTCAGAGATGACACTGAAGTTCCTCATAGCTGTGGTGTGTGCCTTCCCTTGGCATTCAAAAAAAGAAAACTAAAACAACAATCGGACCTACTTTTCTGGGCTGTCTTCTCTTCCTCAGATAAACATTTCCTCAATACCTCGGAATCCAAATTTTGTCCACTGTTGGTCCAGACAGACACGATGACAACTTTGATTTGTTTTGTTTTGTTTGTTTTTGGTCTATGGTCTTCTAAAGAAAGCGGAGAATCCGAAAAATAACATGGGAAAAGAGCAAAGTCGTGAGTGGATTCAACAGACTGGAATTCTCAGTTCAACAGAAGAGTCATTAGAGTCAGGTAGTTGCCTAATCAAGGATAGAGTTGGAAAGGGAAGAGAGATCTTCTTTTTAAGTATAGTGATGGTAGTCGGATAACACTGGCCACAATGGGGGGATTGTAGAAGGAAGTCTCTCTGGAAGGAGAAGGACAATGAGCTGCCTGGTCAACTATTGCCTTCAATGTCCTAAGGCTACGCACTGGTTTTTGTTTTTTGTTTTTAAATGTAAAAGAACAAACTGACAAAAAAACCCCACCTATAATAAAGTGCATAAACAAAATGATAACGCACATAAACAATGTGTATTTGCAGCCATGCAGTTAATTATAAGTTCTTAACGTCATTTTCTCTTGCTCTGATTGACAATCCGATATAGACATCTAGCTCACAGAGACTGTTCAATGCCTTGGCTCTGTTTCAGCATCATTCCGGGTCCTCACACTTTTAATCACTAGAGGTTAAGAGGTGGCCTGAGATCAGAGCGGGTCAGCTTCTACAGGACTTACCCATTTTCTCTAGGTTCTATGCCAGCAAAGTCAGCATTTGAAGAATGTATTTTTCATGAGTAACACATGGAAAATAGTTTACCCACAATGCCTAGATGGGGTTCTTGCTTTCCATTCTGAGATATGTCCCTCATCTCCTGACCATAGAAGAAAGCACTTGGTAGGTAGTAACATCGACAAACCATTTCTTCCGAGTACAGAGACCACAGTGTCAGAGAGTCAGGAAGGAAACTGCACCACTGATGGAGTTTGAGACATGACAGCAAAAAGAAGTTCCTCATTTGGACAGAGTTAGCCCCAACTGTAATCACCAGGGATGACTTGCCTTATAGAATTGTTTCCAATTTTAGAAATTAAATGGAAAGCATAGACCTCTTGTGTCTGCACGTGTCTATGTGCGTGTGGTTGCGTGTAGTACCCATGCCTATGCAGAAGCCAGAGGATAGGAGTGCCTGTTATACCATTCTCCGCCTAGTTCCTTGAGACAGCCGTTCTCATTCACCCTGGAGGGAGACTAGTGAACTATAAGCCCCAGCTGTCCTCCTGTCTCTCTGACCCCTGCCACCAGTTCTAGGGTTACAGGAGCTCCTGGCTTTCCATATGTGTTCTGGGAGGTTCCAACTTAAGTTTTCACGTTTGTAAAAACAAATTCTCTTACTTAGAAAAAAAACATAAAACCTTTTTGTGGTGGTTTCATGTGAACTTTACAAGGATACTTAATGACATAGTCCAGGGTCCTCACTGGGCTTTTTGTCTTTGCTAGAAGAATCCCAGAAGGTTGGAGAGATGGCTCAATAGTTAAGGATGCATACTGCTATGGAAGATGTAGTTCAATTCCCAGCACCCAGTCCGGGCATCTCAGCGCCAGATGTGACATTCAACTTCCAGCGTCTGTGGGCCCCTGCACACATGTAAATAGACCCACACAGGCAGGCATACACATAATTAAAACTACAAAGATTTTTAAAAGCAGGGTCCCAGAAAACAAAGCAAGACCTCTATGATAGATATAAGACTTTGTTTCTTAGTGTTGAAAATCACACTCATTATAGCAATTTATTTCTACAGGCTCTAGATAAAATATATAACATGAGCCAAATTGAGGAAGTATAATAAAAATGAGTTTAGTAGAAAATAAATCAGTGTGGAGCATTTATTTAAAAACTGTCCAAGGCATTTTTTTTTTAGAATAAATTATCTGAGAATCAGAAAAGAAATGAAAACTTGCCCACAGAAGATATTCTAAAAGTTGTATTTGAAACAAGTAATAAAAGCAGAGCCCAGACCAGCAGCACTGGTGTGGGAGCCACCTGGCTATCTCTGGGTGGGATGTCTGGATCCAGGACAGATCTCCAACTTTACAAAGATGCAATGGGAACTTAAGATTGAAGGGCACTGTGAACAAACCTGTAGGTTTTGTCCTGACAATGCCTGCCACGCCCATACATACGTGTCTGGTGGCAGAGGTAAGAGGTGGGTTCTAAGGAGATGTGAGCTCTCTATGGCCCACAAACACGCCTTATTGGATCAGGAGATTCAGAACAAAGCAACTACATTTTATCCTCTATATCATCACTTCTTCCTAGCCTTGCTTCAGCAGCTCCGATGTGGCTTCCTGAGAGTTCTAGAAAATCCCTCCATGTTCTGTCCCAGAGATGAGATGAGAGAGGATCAGAACAGAGAGAAAGTGATACTGGAGAAAAATATAAAACTCATTTAACCACTGTGCATGTGTGTGTGTGTATGTGTGTGTGTGTGTGTGTGTGTGTGTGTGTGTGTTTCATTTCCCCAAATTTACAATGTGACAATGTTACTTGTAAAACTCCAAAGACTTAGCACTAAACATGCTACCTACATCTGGTCTTTACCCTGCTCAGCATTTTAATTTCAATTATTCGGTTGTTATTCACCAAGCTAAAGAGAAAGAAGAAACAGGAAATAAGATGCGGCTGAAAGGCAGGGTGGGGCGATCATCCTCTCCCCCACCCCCGTGAAGCAAGCTGGGTAATTAGAGCACTGGAAAAGAGAGAGAGAGAGAGAGAGAGAGAGAGAGAGAGAGAGAGAGAGAGAAGGAACCATGCAGAGGAGGGAAGGGCAGCGATCAGGAGAATTCTGGCTGGAACCACCTTTACCTGGTCCTTGCATGCTGCAGATGGAAAGATTGCCTCAGTTAATCAGCTCTGACCTCAGGAAACCTTTCCACAACCATCTAAGTCCCTGGTCATTCTTTTCCTTTCTAGAAATATTTGTGAATAAACGGAATCATATTTACAGGAATTCTCTCAGTTATAAAAACAAGCCAGAATTGCTCCCGAACTCAGGCTTGTCTGCACCCTTGAAAACAGAAACTAGACATCAATAAATCAAGATTCTCATCAGTTCATCTTTAATCAACTTGTCTCTGACCACCTCAGTCCCAGGCACATACTCATTTCTTCCTTACGGCTTCCACAATGGCACTCAGTATCAGAGAGCAGTTAGCAGGCGTGGAGTTCTCGGGGGTAACTCGGCAGGCAGCAGGTTTAAGTAGTTGGTAGATGGAAGCGGAATTGGATCCCCAAAGACAGCCGGGTTGGTGCCTTTATTCCTTGAAGGCACAACCTAAAACCAAAACTTTCAACTCATTAACTTGTTATTTGCTTTAGTTTGACTTGGTTTTAAATTGGCATCTAATACTGTGCATGTTTATTAGGCATAATGTGACATTTCCAATGGTGTGCATACTGCCATGGCCAAGTCAGAATAATTAGCATGTCTATCACCTCAAACATTATTTCTTGGTGGTGAGTGTGTGAAAATTCTCTTCTTTATTCTGACACGTACGGTTCATTGTGGTGAGCAATGGCCACCAGGATGTCTCCTCTTAGGTCTGCCTGTTCTTCACCAACATTCCCCTTGTGCCTCTCTTGCTCTCACCACAGCCTGGGGATCCATGTTCTACTTTTGTTGAGATCAGCTTTCCTACGGAGAGTCTGCACACGAGTGAGATCATGAAGTGTTTGTCCACGCTGCGCTTGATTTACTTTATTCAGCATAAAGATCTTCAGCTTCAAGATGGTCATAAATGGCAGGATTTTACTCATTTCATGGCTAACATGTATTATACTACATTAACAAATTCCACTCAACTGTTGATGGACATTTAGGCTGACTCCGTATCTGGCCTAATAGGAGTAGTTCTGCAGTAAGCAAGGGCGTGTGGAATTCACATATAACATGCTTACTTTGGCTCCTCTGGCTAACGCTGCCAGGGTGGGATGACTGGATCATGTGGTAGTTAGTTCTAGCTCTAGTTTTTAAAGGAATGTCCATATGGTTGGGTAAGCTTTCCTGCCCACCAGCAGTATGCAAATGTTCCCCTCCCCTGTATCCTTACCAGCAGTCATTTGTTTGTTTTGTCTTACTATGTATCATCCAATCTCAAATCATAATCCAACTGCCTTCGCCTTTCAAACGTGGGGATTGCAGGCCCATGCTGTAGCTGCTGACTCTGTTTGCAAACAGCTTGTTTTTTTGTTTTTTTACTAAACTTAGGTTATAGCTACTTGTGGTCTTGATTTGAATTTCCCTGATGACTGGTGTATGTTGAGTGTTTTCTCACGTAGTCATTGTCCATTTGCATACCTCCTTTTGTGCAGTGTCTGCTAAGGTCGTCAGCCCCTGTTCAGCCACTTTTCTGACTGTCTATTATTTTTGTGGTTGAGTTGTTATCTCTCTCTCCATTCTGGGTATCAGCTCTCTGTCCCTACCCTGTACACTGTTTCTTTGCTCTATTGATTATTTCCTTCAGGTCCAGAAACCTTTTAGTTTTATGTAGCTCTATTGTCTTTTTTTGCTTTTATTTTCTGGGCTTCTGAAATCTAAAACATTTCACCTGCATTGAGTCCTGGGAGTCTCTCACATCCCAGGTCTCTGGAAATTTCTAGAGGTTCCCCTCGCTCCCCACCCCTGGCAGCTGCATATGTCCCTTCATTCTCTTGGTCCTTTGAGCCTCTCTCTTGCCTCTCCCCATACCCAATCCTGCCCCCTATTCCCCTCCCCTCTCCTACCCAGGAACCTCCTTCCCTCTGCCTCCTAAGATTATTTTGTTCCCCCCTTCTAAGTGGGATTTAAGCATCCTCACTTGGCCTCTCCTTCTTATCTAACTTCTTTGGGTCTGTAGGGTGTATCATGGGTATTTTATGCTTTTGGCTAGTATCCACTCATCAGTGAGTACATACCATGCATGTCCTCTTGGGTCTGGGTTATCTCACTCAGGATGCTATTTTCTAGTTCCATCCATTTGCCTGCAGAATTCTCCATGTCCTTGTTTTCAATAGCTGAAGAGTATCCCATTCTGTAAATGAATCACATTTCCTACATCCATTCTTCTGTTCAGGGACATCTGGGTTGCTTCCGGCTTCTGGCTATTATGGGTAAAGCTGCTCTGAATATAGTGAAGCAAGTGTCCTTATGGTATGGTGAAGCATCTTTTGGGTTTATGCCCAGGAGTGGGATAACTGGGTCTTTAGGTAGAACTATTTCCAGTTTTGTTTTGTTTTTGAGGAACTGCCAGGTTGATCCTGTGCCTATTTTAATGTTTATTATACTTTGAAGTTTTCATGCTTGCATGCAATGTACCTCGAGCATATTTTTGGCTGCCTTCCTCCTACCCTCCCCAAGATACCTCATCATGTCTCCCTCCCAACTTCCTGTCTCTCTCCCAACTTCCTGTCTCCCTCTCAACTTCCTGTGTCCTTGCTGCCTGAGCCCTGGACAGCTCTCTGCTCGACCCTACCTGCCCTTGGGGTTTGGGGGTGAGTTGGCACAGAGTCAACAACACAGACCCTGGGAGCAGATGATAAACCTGCAACAAGCTCATCTGAGCAGTGCTGCAGGCTCCTTTAATCCCCTCCACCCATGCCCCCATTGGTTCCAAGAAAGCACCTCTTCTAAACAGTAATTCCAGATTGGCTGGCATGGTCTACACCAGCAATCCTTGGTCTCTCAGGCAGTGCTCAATTAGGTCCACCTGCAGAGATGCTTTTGCAGTTGCACGGCCCCCAACGTTCACATAGAGGCAGCCCCCCGCCGTTACTGCTACATGTCTTCATTTGATATTTTTAAAGGTTCTTATTATATTTTAACCCAGTTAGTGCTCCCATATGTGCGTGGGTGTGGAGCCCTGGGTACCTACCAATAGCCACACTCCTGAAGAAAAGTAATTCTCCCTGAGCACCCGTCAACCGCCAGGAACTCTTTCACTAGGGCTTGCACCCCTCCAGCCTCTATGCTGGACATTTTGCGGGCTTGATCCTGCACAGATCTTCTGTGGGTACCCATAGCTGCTGTGAGTTCCTGTATGCAAGTCACGTGTCATGTGGAGAGGACAGCACTTTACACACTGCTCTCCATCCTCTAGTCTTCACGTTCTCCCCTTCCCTCTTCTGCAATGTCCCCTGGGGGACATTGGTGGGGTTTGGGGATGTCGATGTAAATGTTCCATCCATGTAGCATAGTCATATTTTCAGCTCTTTGAGCAGCCACGTGTCTCTGAATCAATTAACCACTACCCACCACAGTGAGTAGCATCTCCGGCCAAACTTGGAGCAGCACAAATCTACAGATATAAGCATAAGTATTTAGAAGTCAGTTTGACGACATGAATAATTATAAGAACAATATTATTAAGTTCACCCCTAGATCCAGGGGCACCCTTAGTTATAGGTTCTGACCATGCTCACAGTACCAACTAATGATTCCCTCCTAGGGAGCAAATATCAAATCCCATCAGGATAGTCTTTGGTTATCTCCATAGACAATCTTGTCACTATTACACCAGTGAGCATATCTTCCCTGGCAGAGAGACACTGTACCATGCAAAGTCTAGCACTGGATAGTACACCATTAATATCTTTGTTTGTTTGTTTGTTTTGTTTTTCGAGACAAGGTTTCCCTATGTAGCCCTGACTGTCCTGGAACTCACTCTGTAGACCAGGCTGGCCTCGAACTCAGAAATCCACCTGCCTCTGCCTCTCAAGTGCTGGGATTAAAGGCGTGCACCACCACTGCCCTGTGTTAATGTTTTTTCTTCCCAAGAAAAGAAGCCTGCACAGCCCCTCCCAGCACTGAGAACACCAGTCAGCAGGAGAGTTTCTCATCAGCTCAAGACTGGTTTTTCTGTGTCCTGCAGCCAAAGTGTGTAGTATCTTCAGCGATATGTCTTACAATCTAATCATGGTGGGCAACCAAGAGTAATAGCAATAGCCTATGTTGTTTAGATTGGCCCTAGGACCTCTCTGATCAAGAACTCATCGGGAGGTAATCTATGTCTGGCCCTGGGTTATCATTTGATAACCCATGTCTTCTAGGAGCATCATTATTTACTAATGAGAGATATTTCTATTCAAGCACCTTTTGAAAATCGTATGTTTGATTATCTTACACCCTAGTGGCATCTCACAATACTTCTTCATGCGTTCTTGGTTCTGGTTAATCAGCTTCTCTCCCTCCTTCCCCCAATGTTCTCCTTAAACCTCCCAGCATGCCCCTCCGTTCTTTCATGTCGCATATGTTTCACTGGCTTATATTTATTTTCTTGGGCTACAGGATCATACAAGGCCTCTTTGCGTATACTTCATCTTGTGACATCCTTCACCTGCCCCTCCTTTCTTCACCCCATCACCCCACTGTCTTCTTTGTCCTCTGTGTCCCCATATCTATTTTCATTTTACCTACATTCTACCATTTCCTCTCCCTAAAGGCTTCCCCAGCAATGGCCTATTTCTGGGTTCCACATATATTTCATGTTAAATATATAAAATAAACGATTTTGAAGCTAGGACCATCATATGAGGAAAAAGAAAACTTGCAGCGTTTGTCTCTGGGGCTTTGGTGACCTTGTGCATATGATTTTTCAAGTTCTACTCATTTACTTTCAAATGTCACGATTTCATTTTTTTTTCTTTAAAACTAAGCAATATTTCATTGCCTGTCAGGTTTTTATTATTCAACAGAAATGCCGCAGGAAGTATCTCCATACCTGGTTTTAAATTATCCTACAGAAACTTTAGTAATTAAAACAGTTTGCTACTGGCATACAAACAGATGTCCTGAACAATAGAATAGAATTAAGGATCCAGATAAAAGGCCATATAACTATAGCTACTTGGTCTTTGACAATGATGCCAAAAATGCTCATTGAAAGAGAGATAGCACCTTCGACAAATATCGCCATGCAGAAAGGTGAAGCTAGATCCTTTCCTCTCATCTTGCTCAACACTCAACTTCAAAGAGGTGGAGAACCTCAACATAAAACCTGATACATACTCTGAAACTTCTAGAGGAACATGTGAGAAGCACACTCCAGCTCGAAGACATGAGTGAGGACTTACTAAACAGCATTCCCAGTAGCCCAGGGAATAACATCTACTAAATGGGATCTTGTGAAACCAAACCACTTCTCTACAACAAAGGAAACTGTCAATCAAGTGAAGAGGCAGCCACAGAATGGGAGATGTCTTTGCCAGCTCTCGGACAGAGGGTTAGAGTCTAGAAGATGCAAACTAAATACCCAGAAAACAAACAACCCAATTAAAAAGAGGCCATGGAACTGTCCTGAAACAACTGGCTTTATCTTGTAAGTTTACTGAATATAGCTATGAGTCCTACGAAGCTTTTGGGGGGAGCTCTTAGGATTTTATATCCATAAGATCTCATCATAGGCAAGTAGGAAATTTGAGTTCATCTGCTCTACTTCATGTGTTCTTCATTGCTTTCTTTTGCCTGATTGTGCTGACCAAGGCATTGAAAATCACGTTGAGTCTCATGGCGAGAATGGAAATCATTGTTTCATTCCTGGTCTTAGAGTGAAAGTTCTTACCTCTTCATTGTTGTCTGTGGTGTTTGATTTGTTTTACTGTGTTAGGTATGTTTCTTTCATGCATATCCTATTGAGAGATTTCATCATGAATGGGTATTAAATTTTGTAAATGTTTTTTTATATCTATTGAAATGATCCCATGGGTTTGGTCCTTTATTCTAATAATGTGATGTGTCCTATATCTTGACTGGCTCATGTTATACTATCCATTCATCCTAAGCATGCATCCCATTTGAACATGAATCCCACTTAATGTGTTATTGAATTGATAGTACCTAATTATGGATTTTTCATCTATGTTTGCCAAAGATAATAGCCTGTGGTTTTCATTTTTATTTTGATCTTGTCTGATACACACCTCATTGGCAAACAAAAACAAAAACAAAAACAAACAAACAAACAAAAAAACACCTCATAAATGAGTTGAGAAAAATTCTCTCCTTTCCAGTTGTTGGGAAAATTTGAAAAGAAATTATATTCGTTCCTAAAACGGTTAATAAAACCCAGCACGAAACTAACTTTGACATTTTCTTCAGTGGGAAAGAAGAATAACTAGCTCAATGTTACTTTTTTTTTCTTTGTGATTTTCGTTGGTAAATTGCATGTACAGGATGTGTGTTTTCCAAAGTATCGGTATGGAATTTTTTCAAATAATTTCTTCTGATTCTTCACACTTTTGTTGTAATGTCTTTTTATCTCTGACTTTATTTGAGTCACCTATAGTTCACCTAAGAGACATTGATTTTGCTGTGGGGGTGTGGAAATAAACCTGGTGGAGGAAAAAGTAGAGAGTGAAGCACCCTAGGCTCCTTCGAGTCCTTGAGGAGCCATGATCTGCTGTGTGTGACATAGGAGCTGAGATGGCTCTCCACACACCTGTGGGACAACACAAACGACCTGAGGCCAGGGCTGTGGCTACTTCCTCTGTCTGGGTGGAAGTCTCCCTTCCTGACTAACCCCTCTCCTGCAGAGTCACGGGCAGATGAGTCAGAATCAGCTAAACAACAGATGGTGTGCCCCAATTTGTCCTTGAATACATAAACGCACCCCAATTGGATGAAAAACTGTATATAAGCTTATGTACTAAACAATAAGTTAGATCTGCCCCTCATGCAGGTTTCACAAAGTCTGACCCCTGGGAGTCTTCCTGGGCTCCGCCTCTCCTTCCCCCCACCCACTTCCTGGTCCCTGCTCCCACATTTCTCTTTTTAAAAAGCAATCATGGAGTTCCTTCCAGTCTGTCTGGGCTGGTGTCCAGAGTAGACCTTGGGTGCAAGCTCCGCAGCCAGTGCCATAACACCCAGAAGAAGCTCCACTCCCAGGTGACCTAACAAGCCTAGGATCACAGGATCCCAGAATCACAGGATCACAGACACAGCTTGACTCCGAGGAGTTCTGACACAACCAAGATCACAGGAAGGACAGGCTCCAGTCAGATTTAGCAAGGGCAGGTAGCACAAGAGATATCCAGATGGTGGGGGCAAGCATAAGAAAATAAACAACACACACCAAGGTCACTTGGCATCATCAGAACCCAATACTCCCACCATTGCAAGTCCTGGACACACCATTACACCCGAAAAGCAAGATTCTGATATAAAATCACTTCTCATGATGATGATACAGGACTTTAAGGAAGACATAAATAGCACCCTCAAAGAAATACAAGAGAGCACAGGTAAACAGCTAGAAGCCCTTCAAGAGGAAACACAAAAAATCCCTTAAAGCTCTTCAGGAAAACACAATCAAACAGGTGAAGGAAATGAGCAAAACCATCTAGAATCTAAAAATGGAAATAGAAACGATGAAGAAAACAGAGAGAGAGACAACCCTGGCCATACAAAACCTAGGAAATAAATCAGGAATCATAGATGCAAACATCACCAACAGAATACAAGAGATAGAAGAGAGAATCTCAGGGGCAGAAGACACCATAGAAAACATTGACACAACAGTCAAAGAAAATGCAAAAAGCAAAAAGCTCCTAACCCAAAACATCCAGGAAATCCAGAACACAATGAGAAGACCAAACCTAAGGATAACAGGTATAGAAGAGAGTGAAAATTCCCAATGTAAAGGGCCAGTAAATATCTTCAACAAAATTATAGAAGAAAACTTCCCTAACCTAAAGAAAGAGATGCCCATGAACATACAAGAAGCCTACAGAATTCCAAATAGACTAGACCAGAAAAGAAATTCTTCCCGACACATAATAATAAAAACACCAAATGCACTAAACAAAGAAAGAATTTTAAAAGCAGTAAGGGAAAAAAGTCAAGTAACGTATAAAGGCAGGCCTATCAGAATTACGGCAGACTTCTCACCAGAGACTATGAAAGCTAGAAGATTCTGGGCAGATGTCATAAAGACCCTACAAGAACACAAATTCCAGCCCAGGCTACTATACCCAGCAAAACTATCAATTACCATAGACGGAGAAAACAAGATATTTCATGACAAAACCAAATTTACACAATATCTTTCCACAAATCCAGCCCTACAAAGGATAATAGATGGAAAACATAAGGAACAAAACTACACCCCAGAAGAAGCAAAAAAGTAATCTTTCAACAAATCCACACAAACCTAATTCCACCTCTTACAACAAAAATAACAGAAAGTGACAATTACTTTTTCTTAATATCTTAATATGAAGATTAGTATTACCAACATATCCTAATCGATTGAAATCCAAAAATATGAGGAATTAGAAATTTGTTGATTGTCATCCAATGGTCTCTCTAATGTGGTAATTGGAGAAATAGGTCCAACATTGTACAATCTATATACACTTTCAGCTTGTTTGTGACAGTGTCTTGCTGTGTACAACATAAGGGTCTTGAAATCTTGCTTCTCCTATCTCAGCCTCTCTATTAGTAGTATTGTTTATTTCATGTCTTTACACTATACTATGGTTTTCACAACAGCTTATATATTTCAAAAGTATTTATATATCCAAGAGAGACATAGACAATTAAGTTGGGAGGTGGCTTGTAGGAAAGAGAACAACAAAGCGTGAAACTGAATGCTTTGCTTGACATTTGTAGCTCTTACATCAAGTTTGAAGAAGAGGACTTTACAAGTTACTCTTTCTCTGAGATGAATGCTTTTCAAAATCATCACAGCCAATGAACCAGATTCTTACCCACACCTAATGTCTGTGCCATCCTCCAAGCAGAACCATTGTTCATTGAAACAGTTGGTGAATGACTTTATGGATAGACTATCTTAATCCACACACCATTTCTTAAATGAATGTAACCTGTTCTCTGTGGGCTGAGAATAAAGTCACTCACTCAAGTCAAATAGCTTTGACTGTAACAAGAAGTCTGTATCCAAAAATCATGCCTACAATTCATTCTTTGGCACAGTAAAACTGTCAACTCTCAGCTTACCTAATAGGGAGGTAAAATCCTTTGGTGATGTGAGGGTCATTGAAGTACAGCCTTATTACAATGAAATCCACTGTCTAAAAATTGTTCTTATTTTGGACTTGTACTACAGAAAGAGCCAAGATTTTAAACTCTACTAAATACAAAAGAAACAAAAAGATTTTGTATATTTATGTTCATTTAAGAAAATACTAATAGTGATATATTATTTTGAAATATACAGTTAATATGTTTGGAGTTATTTGAAATTTATAGTGAGAAAAGCGTATGTATTTGCAGTATTGCTGTAGACAAGCATCTACATAACACTGTTAAATTGATTGTTTTATATCAAACAACTTTTATAATACTCATTTTTATTGTTATAATATTTTATAAATTTTAAGGGATATGACAAAAAAGATATTGTAGGTATTGAAGAGGGGGTCTCTGGGAGGAGTTGGAGTACAAAAGGGAAACAAAAATGTGATTTAATTCTATTTACTTAAAATATGTTTTTAAATGTTAACAAATTCAGATAAATTAAAATCATGTAACTTTTCTCATAATAATGCAATAAAAGTTTAAAAAAAGAGAAGCTAAAAAAAGCAATCATTTAGCCGGGCGGTGGTGGCACACGCCTTTAATCCCAGCACTTGGGAGGCAGAGGCAGGCGGATTTCTGAGTTTGAGGCCAGCCTGGTCTACAGAGTGAGTTCCAGGACAACCAGGCTACACAGAGAAACCCTGTCTTGAAAAACCAAAAAAAAAAAAAAAAAAAAAAAAAAAAAAAAGCAATCATTTATTCTAGTGATCGTTTACATTGTTTTTAGTCTATATTTTTAAACTTAATTAAAATATAATTACACGATTTACCCCCCTTTATTACTTCAACCCCTTAAATTCTCTCCATCCCACTGACCCATCTCTGCCCTTTTTCAAGTGTTTGACCTATTATTCTTTAATTATTACTGTCACATCTATGTGAATAGAAATATAAATGCAACCTGCTACGTCTGTTTAGCGTTACTTGTATGTATATATTTTTTATTCTTTTTAAAGATTTATTTATTATATCTGAGTACACTGTAGCTGCCTTCAGATACAACAGAAGAGGGTGCTACGGATGGTTGTGAGCCACCATGTGGTTGCTGGGATTTGAACTCAGGACCTTTGGAAGAGCAGTCAGTGCTCTTAACTGCTGAACCATCTCTCCAGCCCTGTATAATTTTTTAGAACTGAACATTTGGGATTGGTATATTTTATTTCTGTTCTGGTATTATTTATTCCTGCCTACTAACTTTGGAGTTGGTTCGTTAATATTTTTCACTTTATTTTTGTTTGTTCCTAAGTTATTTTAAAATCTTTATTTTTTAAATGATCATTTATTGTTACAGTTTTTTCCCTTTGATTCTAGGCTTTAGTACATTGAGTTTCCATTGCAATTTGCAATTCCCATTTATTTTCTTCATTGATTCATTAATTGTGCAGAAGCAGGGCATTCTGTTTCTTTTTATGTTTGCAATTTCATAGTCCCTCCTTATAACAGTTTTTATTTTATTCTCATTTTGGTCAGAAAATAGACTTGATTTTTTTTTTTAATTGTTAAAACTTGTTTTGTATCCTGACATATGGTATGTCCTGCAGAATGTGCATCTGCTGTTGAGAATGTGTAGTGTAGAGTTATTGGCTGGGGTTCTCTGTAATTAGGCCCATCTGGTCTAGAGCTCTGGTTAACTCTGCTGTCTGTTGTGTTTCTATGCAGATAGACTATGACTAAAAGGAAGATGGTCTCTACTGTTACTATGTTACCAACCCTTCCAGCCAGGTTTCTGTTGCTGTGATAAAACACTGACCAAAATCGACTTCGGAGGAAGGGGTTTATTTGACGCACTGGCCATACTCTATCACTGCGGGAATCCAGGGCAGGAACACAAGGTAGGGACCTAGAAGCAGGAACTGAAGCAGAGACCATGGAGGAGTGCTGCTCACAGGCTTCTTCTCTGGGTCCGTGATCAGCTACTTTTCTTATACCTCCCAGGACCACCTTCACAGACATTGGACTGCCCACAGTGGGCCGGCCTCACCCGCGTCAGTCATTAACTAAGAAAACTATCTCACAGACCAATCAAATAGAAACATTTTCTCAATTAATGTTTACTCTTTCAAGATGCCCACAGTTTTTCTCTTTTTTCTTTTTTTTTTTTTTTTTTTTTTTGAGACAGGGTTTCTCTGTGTTGCCCTGGCTGTCCTGGAACTCACTCTGCAGACCAGGCTGGCCTCGAACTCAGAGATCCACCTGCCTCTGCCTCCCAAGTGCTGGAATTAAAGGCATGCCTCACCTCTCAAGCTGACAAAAAAAACCTAAGCAGCACATGGTGTTCTCTTAAGGTCTCTTTGCTTTATACACTTAAGTGCTCCGATTTTGTATAACATGTATATGTATGTACACACAACATACACACACACACACACACACACACACACACACACCTACATACTTGTTCTTTTTTTGATGTTTGTAGAACTTGATTTTAACATTTTCAATTGTTAATATTGAATAAACAGAATAATTATTTTAAGATGTATTTCATTGTTATGTCACCTTTTTCATTTCTGATTTTATTAATTTGGATACTGTCTCTGTGCCCTCTGGTTAGTCTGGCTAAGGGTTTATCTATCTTGTTGATTTTCTCAAGGAACCAGCTCCTGGTTTTGTTGATTCTTTGTATGGGTATTTGTCTCTATTTGGTTGATTTCAGCCCTGAGTTTGACTATTTCCTGCCCTCTGCTCCTCTTGGGTGGATTTGTTTCTTTTTGTTCTAGCTTTCAGGTGTGCTGTCAAGCTGCTAGTGTAAGCTCTCTTCACTCTCTTTTTGGAGGCACTTAAAACAATGAGTTTCCCTCTTACTTCTGCCTTCATTGTGTCCTATAAGTTTTTGTATGATAGGTCTTCATTTTTAGTAAATTCTAAAGACTTTAATTTCTTTCTTTATTTCTTCCTTGGCCAAGTTATCATTGAGTAGAGCATTGTTCCGCTTCCACGTGTATGTATGCTTTCTGGTTTTGGTGGTGGTGGTGGTGGTGGTGGTGGTGGTGGTGGCGGCGGCGGCGGCGGCGGCGGCGGCGGTGGTGGTAGTATTTAAGACCAGCCTTAGTCTGTGGTGATCTGCTAGGGCACCTGGGATTATTTCCATCTTCTTGTATCTGTTGAGGCCTGTTTTGTGACTGAATATATGGTCAGTTTTGGAGAAGGTACTGGGAAGTGCTGAGAAGAAGGTATATTCTTTCACTTTAGGATGAAATGTTCTATAAATATCTGTTAGATCCATTTGATTCATAACTTCTGTTAGTTTCACCGTGTCTCTGTTTAGATTCTGTTTCCATGAGAGTGGGATGTTGAAGTCTCCCACTATTATTGTGTGGGGTGCAATGTGTGCTTTGAGCTTTAGTAAAGTTTCTTTTATGAACGTGAGTTTCCTTGCATTTGGAGCATAGATGTTCAGAATTGACAGTTCATCTTGGTAGATTTTTCCTTTGACCAGTATGAGGTGTCCTTCCTTATCTTTTTGGATGTCTTTTGGTCAAAACTTGATTTTATTCGATATTAGAATGGCTACTTCAGCTTGTTTCTTGGAACTATTTGCTTGGAAAATTGTTTTCCAACCTTTTACTCTGAGGTAATGTCTGTCTTTGTTTACTGAGGTGTGTTTCCTGTATGCAGCAAAATGTTGGGTCCTGTTTACTTATCCAGTCTGTTAGTCTATGTCTTTTATGGGGAATTGAGTCCATTGATGTTAAGAGATATTAAGGAAAAGTGATTATTACTTCCTGTTATTTTTGTTGTTAGAGGTGGAATTATGTTTGTGTTGCTTTCTTCTTTTGGGTTTGTTGAAAGATTACTTTCTTGCTTTTTCTAGAGTGTAGTTTCCCTCCTGTGTTGGTGTTTTTCATTTATTATTCTTTGTAGGGCTGGATTTATAGAAAGACATTGTGTAAATTTGGTTTTGTCATGGAATATCTTGGTTTCTCTATGGTAATTGAGAGTTCTGCTGGGTATAGTAGCCTAGGTTGGCATTTGTGTTCTCTTAGGGTATGTATGACATCTGCCCAGGATCTTCTAGCTTTTATAGACTCTGGTGAAAAGTCTGGTGTAATTCTGATAAGCCTGCCTTTATATGTTACTTGACCTTTTTCCCTTACTGCTTTTAAAATTCTTTCTTTGTTTAGTGCATTTGGTGTTTTTATTATTATGTGACAGGAGGAATTTCTTTTCTGGTCCAGTCTATTTGGAGTTCTGTAGGCTTCTTGTATGTTCATGGGCATCTCTTTCTTTAGGTTAGAGAAGTTTTCTTCTATAATTTTGTTGAAGATATTTACTGGCCCTTTTAGTTGGGAATCTTCACTCTCTTCTATACCTATTATACTTAGGTTTGGTCTTCTCATTGTATCCTGGATTTCCTGGATATTTTGGACTAGGGGCTTTTTGGTTTTTGCATTTTCTTTGACTGTTGTGTCCATGTTTTCTATGGTGTCTTCTGCCCCTAAGATTCTCTCTTCTATCTCTTATATTCTGTTGGTGATGTGTGCATCTGTGATGCCTGATCTCTTTCCTAGGTTTTCTAACTCCAGGATTGTCTTCCTTCATGATTTCTTTATTGTTTCTATTTCCATTCTTAGATTTTGGATGGTTTTGCTCATTTCCTTCACCTGTTTGATTGTGTTTTCCTGTAATTCTTTAAGGGATTTTTGTGTTTCCTCTTGAAGGGCTTCTAGCTGTTTACCTGTGTTCTCCTGTATTTCTTTAAGGGAGTTATTTATGTCCTTCTTAAATTCCTCTATTATCATCATGAGAAGTGATTTTAGATTCACATCTTGCTTTTCTGGTCTGATGGTGTATTCAGGACTTGGTATGTTGGGAGAACTGGGTTCTGATGATGCCAAGTAACCTTGGTTTCTGTTGCTTATGTTCTTGTGCTTGCCTCCTGCAATCTGATTATCTCTAGTGCTACCTGCCCTGGCTATATCTAAGGAGCTTGTTCTTCCTGTGATCCTGGTTATATTAGAACTCCTCAGAGTTCAGCTGTCTCTGTGAGCCTATGATTCTGGGACCCTGGGATCCTGAAATCCTAGGTGTGTCAGAGCTCCTGGGAATCAAGCTGCCTCTGGGACCCTGAGATCCTGGTGTGACCATGCTCCTGGGATCCTGGGATCCTGAGCATGTTAGAGGACCAGGGAGTAGAGCTTCTTCTGGGTGTTGTGGGACTAGCTGTGGAGTTCACATCCAAGGTCTGCTCAGGACACTGGCCCAGACCGGAAGGAACCTGTGCCACTGGTTGAGTGGAGTTCCTTGGTGCCTGGGTCCCACTGGTTCCAGTTACTTCCAATGTTGGGGCAGATGTTGTGTCCTCCTTACCTGTGATCCTATGATCCTGGGCGTGTTCGAGTGCCTAGGAGTGGATCTTCCTCTGGGTTTTGTGGGACTGGCTGTGGAGTTTGCACCCAAGGTCTACTCAGGGCACTGGCCCAGACCAGAAGGGCTTACTTGTTCTTCTTATACTAACTTTTTTTAAAAAAAAAAAAAAATTATACAATGGCTTATTTGTTACTTTTCAAAGTTCTTGACTTAAAGTCCTGTTATGGTTTGAATAAAAAATGTCCCAAACGCTCCTGTGTTAAAATCTTGGTGCACAGCTGGTGACTGGGTTAGCCCATTAATGAGTTTACAGTTAAATATGTAATTTGGAGGTGGGGCCTAATTGGAGACAATATGGCACTGGAGCATGCTTTAAAGCATATACATTGTCCCCTTCAACAAGTTGCCCCCTCACAACCCCCTGCCTCAGACCTCAGGGGTTACTCTGTCCCCTCACCCCTTTGCTTCCTCACCCCTCATACCCCAGGGGTTAGGAGTTTTCTGCTACTCCCCTCTCATGTCATGGACCAGGTTTGTTGTGGGGACCCTGTTTTGTACGGGATGAGAGTTCTGGTCAGGTGGGCAACAAGTTGGCGAATGATAGACAGAGTCAACGCAAGAACGTGCTGAATCTGAATGTATTTCTTAAAAATGGCATGAGGCTTTTACAGTCATTGCAAAAGAGAAATGATAAATCTGGCAGTTCAGCAGTTGAGGTACATCTAGGGCCATCTAAAACACACTGAGTCTAAAACAGCCACCTCTTGTGGATAGGCACTGCACCCCCCAGGCCCAGGCGCTCTGGGCTGGGGGACTGCGGACTGCATGAATCTAAGTCCTAGTCCATCTAAGTTCTAGTTCTAGTCAGAGTGCCAGCCCTGCACAAAGTGAAAACCAGGCTTATATGGTATACAGAAAACAGGGTGAATGACAAAAGTTACATAGGCGGGCGTGGGTACAACAAGGTCAGTAAGATCACATAGGCAAGTGATGGTTACATCAAGGTTGGTAGGATCAGGTATCCAGGGGTGAAGCTGGTGGAAGATCAGTGATGCCCTCCCCGCTAGGGCTATTTTGGTATTCCCATGCTAATGCTCTGGGTCTGCTGGAGGCAAGCACCAGGAAGTTCCAATCCAGCAGTTCCTGCTAATGCCCTTAAGTGAGGGAAGCCCTTCGATTACTCTCTGGTATGTAAAACAGTTCTGTCTTCTGTGGGACTGCCCTGAGAATTCTAACTATGTTAACAGTAAGCAATGGTGCCTGACCTCTGTTGCTAACTCTGAGGACATCCTATCTGATAAGGCAGATTCCTTGTGAGAAATTCCAAGCTAATGACAACTTGGTAATAAATTAAGATATGTTGGAACGTTGTGCTGGTCAGGAGACAATGCCTAATCTTAAGTTTAGCCATTTAGGAATCATTTCTTGGGGCACCTTTATGCCTGAATAAGAAGGCGTGTTGACGATTGGAAAGACTAATCTGGAACATGTCTGAGTTAGGAGATGCCAACGACTGACTGAATACCCAGGAGGCATAGAACTCCTTTTGAAGTCATAAGGCCTCTTGTCTTTTATCAGGGTTTTACTTCTGATATTGTGGATTTTACTAGAGTAAACAAGTGGGCGAGGCACTCTCACAGGATGTTTCTGCTTCTTACAGTCATGTGAAAAACAGAGAAGCCAATCAGAGGTGAAAATTTGGAAAGCAGAACCCAAAATCAGTATTTTCTTCATTTATTTGGTCTTCTCAGGTACTTTGTCATAGAGCTGAAATCTTTTTTTTGTTTTGTTTTGTTTTGTTTTTTTGTTTTGGTTTTTGGTTTTTGGTTTTTGGTTTTTGGTTTTTGGTTTTTGGTTTTTGGTTTTTCGAGACAGGGTTTCTCTGTGTAGCCCTGGCCGTCCTGGTACTCACTCTGTAGACAAGGCTGGCCTCGAACTCAGAAATCTGCCTGCCTCTGCCTCCCAAGTGCTGGGATTAAAGGCGTGTGCCACCACGCCCGGCAAGCTGAAATCTTAACATGAACATAATAGTGATTCCAAGAAGTGTGGATGCTGTAGGTTGACTGTGTGCTTAGGAGGATGCTGGGCTTGTTTGGAGATACAGGTTGGGAAAATCTTAGTATGATGATGTGATTCTTTTTTTTTTTTTTTGACGTTTTATTAATGAAATGTTTGAGGATTTCATACACGTATGTATGTGTTGCATTTGGACTACTTCCCAATCTCTCTTACTGCCACTCACGACAACCAAACTGCCCTTATTGTGTGACACTCTCCCTGGGAAGAGGAAACATGTACTCACACCAGGTAGGGAACAGATTAGAGACCAAAGCAGGGATACCACCAGAATACAACTCAGTGAGCCAATGAGTTTTATTGGGATCATTTACAGGTGCAGACATGCCCCAAAGAAAGCCTTGTCATCAAAAGTCCACCCCAGCATTGGTGACAGCTCCAGAAAGCTGGAAACCTGGAGCACACTGCACATCAGGCTGCCTAAGGGGCTGGAGGCTGTCTCTTTCAGATAGTGCTGGAAACTGAACCTCCTCCCCAGTAGCTGGCCGTTTTCTGTTTCTTTTAGATACCTCCATTGATCTTTCCTTTCTTCAGGCAGCTTTTTTCTTTCAGGTGATTTTGCCAGTTTGTGCCTTTTGTAGGCTGTTCAAGCTTGTGTGAGAATGTCTCTCAGTAATCCTTACCTATTAGATAGGCTTGAAGTGAGAGAAGTCTAGTGAATCTGGTCAGTTTTAGGGACTTCCTGAGGCAGTTGTGTTGTTTACTTTATGACTTAAGGAGTTTCTCTGTAAGATGAAATACTTTCCCTCTGTTTAGAACATCCTTTCCTCCAAGAAGAAATGTTTTAATCTCAGCAGAAAGCACTATACAATAGCATCCTGGGAGTTTCGTGGAGTCTCTTCTCTCCAGCATCTGTGACTGCTTATATAACCTTCCTAGGGCCTTTGTGAATCTGCAACATTCTGAGCCTTGTTAAGTTTCATTATCTCTGAAAGACTTAGAAGCCTCCCTCTTCCATTAAAGAGAGAATGTTTCAACTTGGAGGAAATAGCAATAGCATGTATTGTAAATGGATGTGATAGAAGAGGCAGCTCTGGAAGCAGACAGGTTTATGTCTAAACAAGCCTGAGAAGGGCTCTCACTGGAAGAGGGTGATAGCAAATGAGCTATCATGGGCAGAGTTTTTATTGGACTCAGGGCGGGTTACTCGGGGGCCTTTGGGTTTTCTGGAAAGGCCAAGAATGGCATCTGTGGTCTTTACAGCGGGAATTTGGAAAACTGCAAGCGTTAGTCGCAGGAAAGAGGGCTATTCAGGACAGAATGGGGCTGCCTTCCAGATGAGGGCACTGCTGCTTGCTCAATTGCAACAAGCACAAAGGGAGAGTTTACAACATAGGCCAGAGAGCAGCTGCTTTGATCTGTGAATATGACATTATTGTATTATAGGAAAGAGGTTTGCTGAGAGGGTAGATCTTAAGTGGTATATGTTTATGTTAATTAGCTTGAAATTTATACAACTTTTAATCATCAGCTATGCCTCAATAAAGCTGGAAAAGGATAGGTACATTTGATAAGAACAGCACAAGACCTATATAATGATACCCTGTGCAATTTTATCTATGGCTATAGATAATATCTGAATAAATTGAAAGACATAAATTATAACAATGTTGAGAACATTGATTATCACTATGAATCTAAACTAGATTTTAAATTTGATGGCACATCAATAGTAATCATAAGGTTGCCTTTCTGGGCGGTTCAATAAGGATGCTGGAGATCAGACTGAAGCAGGGGAAGAAAGAATCAGAGCAGCAGCATGGGAGGCAACTCTGGAGGAGACACATCTCAACAAGTACTAAAGTCATAAGTGTAGTATTCGAGCAGAAACAGTATATTGACAAAGTTTAAAGTGTCATAAGCTTATCTCAGATACAACAGCACAGTCTGATTGCTGTTTCCATCCAGTTACAAAAGAATGGCTTCTTTATAAAAGGTTTCTGTCGGAAGTTTCTCCCCACACGAACCTAGCACAGTTAACTGTCTTGCTGCAAGTATGAACACAGACTCCAAGTGATCATAGATAGATGTAAAAGTTACAGTCTAAGGATGGCCAAAAGCCGGCAGTAAAGAAAGTCGGCATCAAGGTAGAGACTGGGTGTTGAAGAAAATAAATTATATATGACAACATAAAATGCATAGACCTTTTACATGCTTTAAGATCTTATAAATAAAGATAGACAAATAATAGAAATGAAGAAAAATGTACTGCTTAAAATATAGGCAATGATTGATATATTTGAAAAGATAAGTAATATACTAGTGGCTTTTTAAAAAACAAGTAAAATTTAAAAATGGTCAGTTGATATGATTTGCTAATGTAACAGATGCAAATATTTGATTAATATGCACACAGACATTACCATTTTCTTGTGGTCAAAGGAACACATATTGGCAATTTAAAAACTAACTATCACTGGGCAAGAATTCTATTACACTAGAGGCTTGCTGCAAACTAAAGGAGCTCTTGCTTTGTTGATGAGCTATGAGGTGTTATGGCATACCTTGAAAACACTCATTAAAATTAAAAGCAAATATGCAGTTTATGATCCTTCTTCAGGGAGTCAATCCAAGATAAAGACATTTAAATTTCATGTTATATACTAAAAATTTTATTGCAACATTTTTTGTTGTCTTTTGAAACTGGAGGCCAAGGGAGCTCAAATGGGGGCATGGTTTGAGAAGTTATAGCACACTCAAAGGATGGAGTTTTACATTTGCCACAACAACAAATCTTCAACAAATTAGAGCTATGTCATTTGGCCATGTACGTAACTTACAGTATTTATATTTTTCAAAAAGAGATGGGTAGTCTCCTATATGTATGTATATTTCCACATATATATATATATATATATATATATATGTATAGAGATGTTTAACTATAAACTAAGAAAGGTATCTATTCTATGGATAGCACAGGTGTACTGAACGGAGAATCAGTAGGTAAAGATACGGTAAGGGTGGCAAGCCAAGAAAAAAATCGCCAAAAATATTTATCACATGGTATGAATTCATTCAAATACAGGTAAAATTGTGTCTGTCTAAATGACTACAGAATTGTTTAAATTATTTTTAGAAGACAAACCACTGCACACAAACTAAATTTGCTCTTCTAGTTGGGAAAAATAAGATATAGTCTAGATTATTGGACATAAAAATTATTCTAAAAGCCAAGGAGATGATTCAGTGGATAAGGGCCCTTGCTGGGCAGGTCTGAGGAACTGTGTTGGATCTCCAGCACCCATGTAAAATAAGTTGGGCATAGCTGTGTGTGCAGAAACACCGAAGGGTTAACCAGAAGGGTGAAGTTCCGGGTTTGTTGAGAGACGCTGCTTCAAGGGAAAAGGAAGGAGAGTGATGGAGCAGGACACTGGATCTCTTCCTCTGGCCTCTGTGGGTACACACAAGAGAGGCACGCACACACACACACACACACACGCACACACGCACACACGCACACACACACGCACACACGCACACACGCACGCACACACGCACGCACACACACACATACATGGTTACACACACACACGGTTACACACACACACACACACACACACACACACCACTAATCCACTTCCATCATTTCTTTTAGTGATTCTTCCATTCTCTGGTTCTGACTTCACACTGCACATTATGCTAATCTCAAACTGTCGACTTTGCCCAAGCAGCACAGAGGAAGAAACCACACTTAACAAAGTACTAACGTCCATTCCTGATGGGACTCAGGAAGCTGGGGCCAGAGACACTTGCAGGTTCTCCAACTCCCCCAAGCCGTCTTTATTCCAGTTGTTGGCATGGTATTATTCTGTAAGCAATATCCAATCCTTCTATAAGCAGCATCCTGTGATAGTTCAGATAGTAGGGTAACCAAGCATGTCACTGAATAATCCACAACTTAGCTAACTCTGCATAGTCTCTGCTCTACATCTCTAGAGTGACAGAAATTCTTTCATTCATATGCATGTTCAGTAAGTTTACTCTGTACGTTAAGGTCAGAACCAAGAAATGAGAGCTAATGAGATAACAGAATTCCTAAGAGCTCTCACAGCTCCTGCAAAGGATCCGAAGTTCAATACTCATGCCAGATCACAAGTGTTTGTCACTATAGTTCCAGGGAATCTGATTTCTTCTGGTCTCAAAAGGCACCAGCACACACATGGCACACACGTACACACACACACACACACACACACAGAGAGAGAGAGAGAGAGAGAGAGAGAGAGAGAGAGAGAGAGAGAGAGAGATGGGGGAGACAGAATATAATCTTTAGAACAAACATAAGAAATAAAAGCACTGTTTTTCAAGCAGAAGAGCCCATAGCCTTGGCCTTCTTCATTCTTCATTCTCTTGGAGTGTCTTGCACTTGATGGCGATCAGACGTCTGAACACTTAAATGCCACAAGCAGTTAAGTGGCATGGCTCACTTTCTTCTGTGCACCTTAGCAATTCATCCCATATGATCTCATTTCCCTGAGAGGTCTTTTGTTGTTGTTGTTAACATATGAAGCAGACTATAGATTTTACTGACAAGTCACAATTCATGCCAGTTACCATTCTTTGGGTTCAAGTAACTGAATCAGATAGCGAACGAATGTTACACAGAGGTGATGGGAGGCTTAGAGGTAGTGGTGATGGGTTATGTTCAGTAACTGAGAGCATGGTTTAGCCTCAGTTTCCTGGCTTAGAGTCAGGTGTCATCGTCTTGCTGATAATAACTTTGAAAGCAAACACATCCTATGTCTTATTTCTTCACCAAACAAAGAAAACTAACAGCAGAACTTATCCCATGTACATGTTAATATGATTAAGTGATGGTACTATATTAACTTTCTATTACTATCATAACAAATTATTACTGATTTAGTAACTGAAAACTGTATTCATATCCCAACAAATCCATCTACAACACAACCTCTACACTAAAGCTCAGGGAACAAGTTAGGAAAGAGGGTAGAATGCCCATAAGAGTCAGAGGAACAGGAAGTTTGCTGTGAGAACTGGGTCTCCTAGAGATGTCAATAGAAGCTGCACCCATGAATTCTCATCAACATGTGTAGGTTTAGATATCTTAAACCTACTTTTAATAAGGAATTTTTAAGGCTTCCACCCCACCCACCTTAGGACGATTCCAATCTCTGTCTGTCAGGACACCAGCAGTCCAGTTCAGCAGTGTCAGGATAGCAAACCAAATCAGCAACAGTGGCATGATCCAGCAGAAACCACCAGGCCTCCACCGCTGAATCAGCAAGAGTCAGCAGCAGCCACCAGGACCAGCCAGGGCACCAGGAGGAGTTCTCTGCTGTGCCTCTCAATGAAGTAAAGATCAGCAAAGATGAAAACTCTAGACCAACCAAGTGTTGCAAAGCTAGCTACGCAAGTGCGCCACCACTGTCTTCTGAGTCCTATTTATACTCTCTCCAAACATCATGTGTCCTCCCACGGGTCTTGCTTCAGCAAAACACCAAGTGAGGTGGCCTCACCACCCGAGTCTGCATCACCTGACACATCCAGAAACTTCCCCCTTCACACACGGCTGCCCAAACCAGACACACCACCAAGTGAAATGGTAACATGAGTGGGGGAAATCTCACAAGGCCTCGCCCCAACATGAAATGCTACTGGCAATTAAAGACTACAAAGAAAGAGTTGGTCTATTGTAGGGGTTATACAGTTAGTTATCCAATCTTAAGTGGTCAGCTTTAAACACATATACACATGAGCAACACTGAATGGACTCAATAGGGCGTGTGTGTGTGCGTGCATGTGTGTGTATATGTGTGTATGTGTGCATATGTGTGTGTGTCTATGTGCGTGCGTGCGTGTGTGTGTGTGTGTGTGTGTGTGTGTGGTGTGTGTGTGTGTGTACTGTGGGACAACAATAATTAAAGAAAAAGAAACTCATGAGTTTGAAATAAAGTGGGGAGATCTGGGGGTAGTTGTGGGTGGGAAAGGGTGTGTGATAAAAATGACGTAAATACGGTGCTCATGGATGAAATTCTAAAAAATAAAATAAAACAAAGCATTTTTAAGTCATGCAGATATGTCATGTTACAATACATTAGGTCAGAAGTCTGGGTGGGCTGAACACTCTACATTGCCCAAAGGCAAAACAAAGGCATGGCAGGGCTGATCCTGAGTACCTGTGAAGAAGCCCGTCAGCTCTTCAGCCTCTTCTGGGCTCCTGGCAGAGCTCAGTACTAAGAAGTGGGTTTTCTGTCTCTCCTCTTCCTGTTGGCTGTTGTTCTCCACTTCTAGAAGCTGGCCACAATTCCTGCCTCGTGACCCTCTCATCAAGAACACCAGCACTGAGAGGTAGGAGTGATACTAAATCTTCCTTGTGCTTCTATTGTCTCTGTCCTTCCTGACTGCCTGGCCCTTTCTGTGTCTGGCTGTAGAATGCTTGCACCTTTACAGATTCGTGTGATTGTGTTGGAACCCCATGGACAATCTAGGATACTCCTCTTCTGTTATAGTCTGAAGTAGATCTGTTCAGAGGTCCCAGGAGTCATAAGTGGGAGCCTGTTGTTACCCCAGGAATGTAGTACACTTCTTGGCACAAGTTAAGAAATATATCTAATTTGATATTGTTATTCTTTCTTAACATACCATTCCAAGGATAGTTGCCAGAGAATGGGACTGTGGAGTTTGTTTGTGTGTTTGTTTGTTTGTTTGTTTGTTTGGAGGCACAGTATTACAGGCTTGGTTCTAGGAATTTCTTCTTGTTTATAATTACTATTTGAATGCCCTGGATAACGTCTCTTGAGTCGTGATTTCACTCTGGGTAAGAATGTCTGGGTTGGATGCTTCATCAGGAGAAAAAGACAGAACCTTCAGTGTCTCCTGGGCCACAGGGTCACCCTGTCCCCGTGATGGTTGTCTGCTTCTGAGACAGTCAGATTTCCCGAAAATTTGGAATATGTTTTTTAAACATGAAGGACTGGTGAGCTGCCAACAACAACAGCTATTTATACAGACATGAAAAATGAACATTTCTGTAAGATGCTCTTCTGGAAACGAGGGTTCACTGATCCATTTATCACTTTCTGAATAAGATCTATTATCCTAAAAGGTCTCTGCTTCTTTCACAAATATTTCTGAAAGAGCAAGAGGCTTGCTTGTAGCACCCTCCATCACGGACAACCAAAAACTCCCCGCAAAGCCCATTATTTGATCACGTAGCATCGAGGTTCTCTGTCTATCTTATCATACTGAGGTGTGTGATATTCAAATGGCTAAAAATGCTTTCTGACCATTCTTCCCACTGCGGCCTTCACCTCCTTATTCTTTAGGCTGTAGATGAGGGGGTTCAGCATGGGGGTGATCAGACTATACTGCAAGGAGAAGACCATCTCCAGGGGGGACCCTGAAACCGGTAAGAGATAACTGATGAACCCTGAGCCGTAGAACAAGATGACAGTAGTGAGATGTGACAAGCAGGTGGAGAAGGCCTTGCTTCTCCCCGTGCTGGAGCTGACCCTCAGGACGGCGGAGATGATGCGACCATAAGAGCAAACAATCATCACAAGGGTTCCAAAGAAGTGCACGATGGAGGAGCAGAGCAGGAGTGTGAAGTTGGCTACAATGTCAGAGCAAGACAGAGGGAAGAGAGAAGACAGCTCACAGCTGAAGTGAGGAATTGTTCGGTCCTCACAGAAATCTAAACTGGCAGCCAGAAGGGTATTGAGGAGAGCATCCACAATGGCCAAACCCCAGGAGAGCCACACCAGCCCCAAGCAGAGCTGGCTACTCATCAACTGGCTGTAGAGCAAAGGGGAGCCAATGGCAACGTAGCGGTCATAGGCCATCGCTGCAAGTAGACACGCCTCCGTGCCGCCGGTGGCAAAGACAAAAAAGGCCTGAGCCAAGCAACTTTCAATCAAGATGGTTTTCTCATCAGAAAGTAGATTCTCTAGCATTTTGGGAGCTGTGACAGAAGAATGGCAGAGGTCCAGGAAGGACAGCTGCCTCAAGAAGAAATACATAGGTGTGTGGAGATGAGAGTCAGCCGCAATCACGAACAGCATCAGGGAGTTCCCCACCACGGTGAGGAGGTAAACCAGAAGGAACAGGACGAAAAGCGCGGGTTGAATGTAGGGGTCGGTGGAGAGTCCGAGAAGAACAAACTCATGGACAGCACTGTGGTTACTCATGGCTGTAGAGAAAAAAAGAAAGAAACAAAAACAAAAGATAAGATCCATCATTAAAGACCCCTAGTGAACCTTAGCTGCCCCAGCTCAAAATCTTACTTGCCATAAATCTCTGCTCAGGTATTTAAAAATGAGCTAAAGCCATTAACATTTTGAATCAACAATGCTATCTTTCATTATGATGCCTTTCTCTGAGCTCACTTACTGCTGAGAAATGTTTCCGATCAGAGATAGAGAGTAAGCCCAAGGGTGGGTTGCCGGGGAGATAAAGAGCTGAGATGGGGATTTTAGCAGGTGCACAAATTCTGTGTGTTCTACAAACAATAGGAGAAAAAGTCAGGAGTGCTGGACCAGACGCCAGAAAGCCCATCCTTACTTCATTGCTTCCATTTAACTTTAAATGAGGTCTTTGTTTGTATGTGTGTGTGTGCACCTTAACATGCCCACTTGCCTGCCAGAAATAAGAAACGCTATAAGCATAAACCTGTAGGAATGTAGCTAGCACGAAGTCTCAGGAATGGCAGGAAACAGCAAGGCTATGAAATTAAAGTGCTTGGGATTTTTCTTCTTTGAAATACACCCGATTGTTTTGTGTTTAGCATCATAGTGTTATTTAATTTTCAAATGTATGCATGTAATAATGAACTTTTAGAACGGCAGTCTAGATGTCTAATGCACAGGAAGTAGGTGGGCTTTTCCAGGCAATTCTTTGCCTACATTGAGGCATGAGATGCTGATCCCTGCTTGAAACATGTTCCTGTTAGAAGCCCATTCTAACACCCACTCATCTGATAGACATGCAGTGTGTATAGCATGTGTGGGCTTTGTCAGCCCCTCACGATAACCTAGCCTGTCTTCTCACACCTGTGTGCACTGGGCCATGCCGACCAGAGTCACAAGAGAATTGTCTGATAGTCTTGCCTTCTCTCTCTTTTCACTCAGCCTTAATCCACCCAGTTCTTCAGTGAAAACTGTGAGTGACCCCACTGTCATAGGTAGACACAGCTAAGCTTCCCAGGCTTGGAGAGAAACAAACCAACCAGCCTACTCCTCGGCAGGTCCACCCTGGGCTATGCCGCATCCTCAAGAGCAATACTTTAAGGGAGCAAACTCTGAATGCTAACATTTTATAGATTAGCATTGATAATATGAAATGGTAAATCAGAGACCGTATCTGGACATTTATTTTACTACTTTGAGAAGGAGAAAGAATTCATTCTCCTTCTCTTTTTAGACACAGAGGTTCTCAGAGCCCATCTGCACATCTGCCCACCCCACCTCAGAGGAAAGCAGTCAGTGCAGGAGAGACCTTGAGTGAAGGTTCAGAGCAGCCACAGTGGCCTGTGCTGTGGGACTCCAGAGCCGACACCTATCAACCCCCCCTTTTCTTCTAAGCACCCCCAAGGAGCTGCTGAGGTTCCAGGAGCTATAGAGAGAATCCAACCTTTATTTTTTTTTCTTTACAAGAAATTAAAGCTTATTCATGTAATTCAGATGGCTACACATAAGGATCTTCATGTCCAAAAAGGAAAAATAAAAATTATTACTGTGGGCTGGAGAGATGGCTCAGCAGTTAAGAGCACTCACCGCTCTTCCAGAGGTCCTGAGTTCGATTCCCAGCAACCACATGGTGGCTCACAAACATCTGTAATGAGAGCTGATGCCCTCTTCTGGTGTGTCTGAAGACAGCTACAGTGTGCTTACATAAACTAAATAAACTTTAAAAAAACAACAACAACAAAAAACTATTTCTGCATGACACTGGGATTGAAGGGGAAGAAGGGATTTTAGTGTCACATGCCAGGAGAGCAAAGTGAGCAGTCAAGGGGACTGTGCTGGTGACCATGGAGAGCGCCAGCTGTACGCCGTGAACCTCATCTAGACATTGCCAGTATAATACGGGTCACTTCATTCCACAGGCTTCTCCCTGGAAGTCATTTAGAGACCCTCAGGGGAGAAGCCCTTTAGAAACAAAGTGAAATTTTCCACTTTGGCTGTGCCTGATGCCTGAAATTCCATCCATCATTGATTTGTGCATCAAATTGGGGATACAACATGAAAGGTTTTCCTTTAGATCCAAGCACTATGATTGAGTAGGGTTTGGCGGGGAGGGGGGTGGCAGCGTGATGTTAATTGACTCTTGCTCAAGAGGAAAGGCTCCTTGAGAGCTGTTCATCTCAAAACCAAGTGAGAGGTAGACACATAATAACTAATCCTCCATGGTTCCCCTCAATAGAATGAAATGAGAGAGGAGACACGGTAGTAACAGGAGAGAGGCAGAGAGGACAACTTAATCTACCTAACTGCAGTGTGAGCGTCCCTGTGCCACAGACACACAGACAAGCCGGAAGGAGAAAAGGGAAAGGCCGAGACTGAGTCCCAACCTCTGGCTAAATGTGTCCTGATTCTGCCCAATGCCACCCCCCTTCCCCTTCTCCAGTTGGATGCACTGTGGTGTTGGTTGCAGGAGGTTTTGTTTCATGAAGCATTCTTTAAAACTGTAAAGTCAAAATCACATAAATTAGAACCAAGTGAAACCTCAGTAGATTTCCAAACAAACCATAGCTATCCCTGCTGTGGCATCAATCGACAAAGATTGGAGAGGACATCTGGATGGGATGGGGATGGAGCTGAGCATACAGCACAGCAGCTGACACCCTCCAGGAGGAACACCAACGGCAAAGCGCACTCCACTCACCTGCAGTCTCTTAGTGTTCAATATCCACCTTAACATTGCAAACTGTGTAACGGGGCTGCACACAGCAAGGAGCAAGAGAAGATGCCACACGTCTGTGGGGACCCGGGGAGAAAGTGGGCAGCAACCTGCAAACCAAGAAAAACGGCCTCTGGGGAAAGCCAGCGTATTTTCACCTTGACCTTGGACTGCCAGCTTCACTAGAAATACAATAGAGTTTTCTGCTATTAAGACAATAATTCTGCATGAGTTGCTTAGAGCTGAGGCGCCATCCTTAAGAGAACGTAGTACTACTGCCTGTATTTGAAGAAGTTTCGCATCCCATCTGTTACAAAATAACGTTGGCAAGAAGTCTCAGCAGGTGAAAGTACTTGCTACCAAGCCAGATGGCCTGGGTTCTGGCCCTGGGATGTGCCCCGCCCCCATGGTGGAAGAAGAGAACCGATCCCCACATGCTGTCTTCTGAGTACCATGCATGTGCTATGGCACATGTCTGTCCATGCCATATGAGGGCATACTCATTACTAGATACTGCTTGAGTTATTCATAATTATCTTAGGGTAGTAGTGAGGCTGAGGTAATACAAGAGAACATGCTTGTTTGTGTGAGAGGAATAGTTAAGTGTTAAGGGATGAACGTTCAAGTGTTATTGTCACCTTGTACTTTCAAATGATTCTACTGGGGCATAAGCACAAAGCTATGTAAAAAAGGAAAGACATGTGCCTACAGAAAGCAAAGTATTAATGCTTGAATCTGAATCTAGGTTAGATTATATTAGTGTGTGATTCTTTCAACCTCCTTGTATGCTTAAAGTTATTCAAAATGTAAAATGCCTTTAAGGGCTAAAGTGACAGTCAACGTTTGCCTTGAAGAATACAAGCATTAGAGCTCAGTAGCTGGAACCCACACAGACAAAGCTGGCTGTGGTGTATGCAGAGACAGCCACAGGCAGACCCTGGGGACCACTGGCCAGCTAGCCTCACTTACTTGCAGAGTTCCAGGCCAGTAAGAGACACTTTTAAAAGAAAAAGGAGGGGCTGGAGAAATGGATCAGCAGTTAAGAGCACTGGCTGCTCTTCCAGAGGACCCAGGTTCAATTCCCAACACCCACATGACAGTTCAAAAGTGTCTGTAACTCCAGTTCCATGGGATCACATGCTGTCTTCTGGCCTCTGTGGATTCCAGGCACACACATGGTACACAGACATATGTTCAGGCAAAACACTCATACACACAAAATAATTTTTTAAAGTCAGAAATAAACAAACAAACAAAAAGCACATAACGAACAACACCCAAGATGCCCTTTGGCCTCTATGCATACACTCAAACACGTACACTCAACCACACATGAGCACACACACACAATTTTTTAATTATTTGGTTAAATGTTCACACATACATAAATTAAATGGTTAACTTTTAATTAGCAAACTTACCCATCAAAGGAATTTGAATTAACACAAAATAATATTTTACTACAATCATATGTACATTTATACATGTGTACACACACACACACACACACACACACACACACACACACCAGCTACATTGTATTTCCCTTGTCTACAAAGTTACCTCCTGTGTGATGTAAACTTCTGTTAAACTTCGGTGCTTGGTTTACAGGCACACCTTCCACTCTCACCAAGGCCCTCTCTAAATATATGTTATATAGTTAAGTGGGTAATTAAAACAGCTGTGTATATGCTCCTCTTTCTGTTTTCATTAAGTGACTGATCTGGATCCTTATCTCTATGATACAAAACTATACACAGAACTCCCTGAGTCTACATAAAAGATGGCAGAGGATAATCCAAACAGAAGAGTGGCTGAGGGGTTCCCTTCAGGCCCCTGCAGGAGAAGAATGAGAGTGTTAAGATTTATTATTTCTCAGGAAAATGGTAGTTAGGGAAGCAAAATCAAGCCAGTTATTTTCCTGTAGTGTGCCATCACACAGCCAAATCGATGCTTTAACGTTCAGTGTGGTGAGGGTGAGGGCCCTGACCATACTCATGATCCTCGGTGTCAGTCGGGCTCTGCCCTGGGTTCTTCTGTTAACAGCTTTAATGCCACATTTCACTGTCAAAATTGTCCAATAGACACAAGTCAGCTCAGGCTCAGAAATGGAAAACAGTCTCAAAGAAACCGAACTGTTCAGGGATAAGGACAATTTTTAACTTGACTGATTTTTTTCTTAAATTTTATTTCTTATGTGTGTGTGTGCACATGCACACACTTGAGTTCAGGTGCCTCAGAAGCCAGAGGTGTTGCACTCCCTAGAGTTACAGGTGGTTGTGAGCTGCTCAGGGAGGATGCTGGGAACCAAGTTTGGATCCTCTGAAAGAGCGGTCCAAGCTCTTAACCACTGAGCCATCTCTCCAGCCCGTTTTCCCACCTTCATTGTTCCATGCTGTGAGAATTTAATCGAATCATGAAAGAGCTTTAATGAGTTCTGTTTCCAGTTTGATTTAAATCACCAATATACCAATGGAGAAGGAGGAGAATCCGTAGAAAGAGCTTAAACCAAGGGAAGAGACTCCTGGAGGTGTGAGTGCAGGAAAGCTCAAAATAGAAAAAGACACAAGAAAAAGGAATTCAAAATGAAACAATAATATCTCAGAAAGGCACAAAAGGAGAGAAGGACAGAAAAATGCCTCAAGGAGCTGAGAGAAGAAATAGGAACGTCTAAGCAGCTGGAGGCATCTATGTGCCCCTGGCGTGCATTCTGAAACTCACGGAGCAAGCACTCCTTACCTCAGGTGGTTCCCTCAGGAAAGCACAACCCCAGCTACTCAGCTTACAGGTATGTACAATCTTCAGTCTAGGGAGCGGAATGAGAAGTGTTTACATGGCCTCCGGAGCTCCCCTACATAGTTGAGGACACTTCCCTAATTTCTATTTGGGAGTCATCACAACCCACTCCATTTTTTGGAGCAATTTCTTTCATGTTCTTAATATTGATCACGATCATTTTGTCCACTTGACGTTTGGATTGACAGTTTGCTGACAGCATTGTCTGAAGGAGCCCTGCAGTGAATACCATTAGGAAGGCAGCGTGGTTTACAGGCAATAAGGCCAGCGGGTCGAGTCCGGGAGCCTAAGAGGCAGTTGACTCAGTGCCAGGCAGTCCCCGGAGGCATGCGGAAGACTGACTTTGGCATCGTTAATTTATTTTTTTTTTTTTTTTTAGGGCAACAGGGGACTTTATTATGCATTATCTTTGGAAACTCTGGATTAAACTATTGGTTGAGAAATCTTGCTGTGCTAATAACAGCTCACTGGAGCAGGACAAAACCTGTCCCTATGTAGGAAGACACGATTTTTCCAATGACAAAATCCAAGGGGAGCAAAGGAACCATCGGAGATTTAACATGGAGGCTGAGACAATTGTGCTTCCCTCCTGATCATTTGTATGAAGTAGGTTTGTAGGAACAACTGCACTGATTAGCCAAAGGGCCAAATGAGGAAAAAGAATAAACCTCTTCTCATGATTATTCTATTATATAAGAAATCACAAAACGATCTCCCATTACAACATTAGGCACCAGACCCACTTACCTACACAAAGTGACTGAGCAGGCGTGCCCAAGGTACTTCCTAGGAATGTGATCCATGTCTAGGGCTAGATTGATTGGTCTTGCCATTTAACTGTGTATCCGAGTGCTTTTTTCCATGCCTACAGGAAATGAGCATCATATTCATACTAGATTCATCATAAAGTCTTTCTCCCATTGATAACTATTCGAGGTGATTGTAAAGCAAATCTGCTGTAATGAGTTCTGTAGTGGTCATTCTATGTCTGCGTTGAGTATTTGTGGCAATTCTGTGTCCCAGCCCACTACATAACAACTGCATCAGAGTATGAGCCTGATAGCCTGGCCTCATAGTTTGGATAGCACACTTCTCACAAATATCAGTTTACTAGGTGTATATTTGACTGGCTCCAAGGTTAGATGTCCGTATGGTATTCACAGTCAAACTGTGCAGATCTTTGTGGGAGAAGAGGAGGCCAGATAGTCTATAGTTAAAGCATAAAACCACTTAAAGGTGTGATATAAGAACATTGGCACACAAAAAAATGTGTCACAGTAGGAATAATCTACTGAGTCAGGAAAGAAATTAAAGACTTTCTAGAATCCAGTGAGAATGATTTATGGGTCATAATGAAAATAGTGCTAAGAGGAAAGTTCATACCACTAAGTGCCTTCATAAAAAAAAAAAAATAGGAGAGATCTTATACTAGCAACTTAAAAGCACATCTGCAAGCCCTAGAACAAAAAGAAGTAAACACACTCAAGAGGATTAGAAAGCAAGACATAATCAAAGTCAGGACTGAAATCTATAAATTAGAAACAAAGAGAACAATACAAAGAATCGACAAAACAAAGAGCTGGCCCTTTGTGAAGACCAACAAGATAAACAAATAGTCAAACTAACCAAAAGGCAGAGAGACAGTATTCAAATTAACAAAATCAAAAATGAAAAGGGAGACATAACAACAGACTCGGAGGACATCCAAAGAATCATTAGGTCTGTGTCCTTTTCATAGTGATGAACCTCCAGAGTGGTGGCGCTCAGGCAGGCACTCTGAGACACCAGTAGCCCCAGGACTTTCCAGTGAGGCTGAGCATTTCACATGTTCCTTTCACATGTTACATGTGGTCCTGGCTTCTATCATGTATCATCTTTCACTCCTGCAACATGAACTAACATTTTGTTCCTTTCATACAAAGTAAGGCTCCATTTGTGATCATATTATGGTTTGAATATGAAATGTCCCAAAAGTTTCATGGATTGAATGCTAGCCCCCAGTTGTTGGTGCTATTTGGAGGGCATTCTGGAAACTTTAAGATGAAGGAAATAGGTCACTGGGGTGGGGTGTTGTTGGGGCTGTCTCCCCTCTTCTTCTTGGACCCAGGATATGACCACCATTGCTGCTCCACACGCTTACTGTCATGATGCCCAGACTCACAGTAGAACCAACTCTCTATGAACTAAAGCCTTGAAACCATGAACCAAAATAAAGCTCTTCTTCTTTACACGTGTTTCTGCCAGATAGGAATGTTTGTCACAGTCATAAGAGACTAGGTTTCATAACAGGTATACCACTGTTGATTCACTGAGCGACCAAAGTTCATTGGATTGTTTCTGATTTGGGACTGGTATAATATGACTATGAGTGCAGTGACAATTTTGGCATTTTGGCTTCTTTTAAAAAAGACAGAAATATAAGAACATGTTTTTGTTTTGATCCCAGGTATGGGGAATAAGACTGTTTCAGATTGTCCACAAGAGCTGACTATGATTTGTCTCATGCTCTAGCAGGGACATGATTTTGCCAGCAGCAGTTATGACTATGTGACATTTGGAATTCTTGGGACTTTTCAGAGGGTATATAAATGCTAGAGCCCTGAGAAGCATAGTAGGTTTTTGGTTGTTATTGTTTGCTGTTGTTTTTTGGTTGTTTCCTGTTGTTTGTTGTTGATTGTTAGTTGTTTGCTGTTGGTTGTTGTTGGTTGCTATTGATTGATATTAGTTGGTTGCTGTTGGTGGTGGTTGTTGGTTGGTTGTTGTTGGTTGTTGCTGGTTGTTGTTGGTTGCTGTTGATTGGCAGTTGCTGTTGGTTGCTGTTGGTTGCTCGATACCCCTAATCAGCAGGATATAATCTAATGATAACATTGTCCCCTTTCCTTTCTATCCTTTTTCTCTCCTATCTACTGTTAAGGGGTTGAAACAGTGAAAAAAAAAGGATAAAGGAGAGGAGAAAGTAGAACTTACAAAGTAGCAAACACAGGCTACATATGGGTATGCACGCACATATTGTGTTGGCATGTGGTTTATGTTTTGACTCTCTCTCTGGTATAGTCCAGGAATACAATTCTAGCTCAAACAGTAACTCACTGTCTTAGTTATTGTTGCTGTGACATAACATCATGATTAAGACAACTCAGTGTATTGCTTTCAGAGGGTTAGAGTCCATGATGGTGGAGCAAAGATAAGAAACAGCTTAATCTGCAAGCAAAAGGCAGAGGGTACACTGGGAATGGCACAAGTGTTTTGAAACCTCGATGCCCACTCCCTGTAAAACACACTTCCTCTAAGACCACACCTCCTAATCCTTTCCAAAAAGTTTCACCATCTGAGGACCAAGCATTCAAATGTATGAGCCTATGGGGACCATTCTCATTTAAGCCACCACACTTATTTTATGAGGAAAAGCAACTAGTTCCTCAACTTTCACTATGAATATGGAAGATTTCTAATTTCTCCATAGCCTATCTTTAAGAATATTTAGTGTGTATGTGTGTATATATATATGCATGCATAATGTCTGAATGTGGCACATACAATGGCAGGTAGGTAAAGGTCAGAGGACAACTTTGAGAAACAACTCTCTCCTACTTTCACACAGTTCCAGGGATGTCACCAGGCTTGCGCTGCAAGTATCTTTACCAGCTGGACCCTCTTGCCAGTCACTGATACCTTCCTAAAACCCTTGTTACTATCTATCTTTATTAAAGCACAGTGTGTGTTTGTATGTGTGTATGCAATGGCATAGCTATCTTTGAGTATTTCTGTTCCCGTAAGCAACCCACGTGCCTGCAAATCACCCCAATGCAATATGTGGCTTCACCGAGTTGGACTTCAGTGGTGCCTTAGTTTGGGTGTTATATCTGTGAAGAGACATCAGGACTGCAGCAACTCTTGTGAAAGACAACATTTAATTGGGGCAGTTTACAGTTTCAGAAGTTCAGTCCATTATCATCATGGTGGGAAACATGGACGTGTACAGGCAGACATGGTGCTGGAGGAGCCACGAGTTCTGTATCTTGATCCACAGGCAACAAAAAGAGGCTGTGCCCCTGGGAGTAACTTGAGCATATATGAGACCTCAAAGCCCACTTCTGCAGTGTTACACTCTCTCCAACAAGGCCACACCTCCTAATAGTGCCACTCTCTGTGAGTCTATGGGGGACAGTTGAATTACATTCAAACTGTCACTGATGGGATCCTTAGGTCTGTCATGAGTTCTCTATCTGGAGTGAGTAGAATCTATTAATATCACCCTGAGAATAGTGTCATACAACATAGGGTGCGTGTATACATGCATTTGTATATGTATATGCATATATATACATTCTATATGCATGCATGTAGAATCCTGAGGTTAATGTCAGGTGTCTTCAAGTGTGTTTTCTGGTCAGTCCCTACTTCCTTTTTTTGAAACAGTTTCTCACTTGACCTGAGGCTCATCAATTCAGCTAGCCTAGCCAACCAATGAGCTTCAGAGATCTTTATGGTTTTATCCGTCCCCACCTTTTCCCAGCACCAGGGTTACACATGTGGGCCACCATGGACAGCTCTTACGTGGATCCTGAGGAGCTGAGCTTCGGTCTTCGTTTCTATGTGGCAGACACTTTGCTGACTAAGCCATCTCCTTAGCCCTCTAGGATATCTTTTTTATTTCTTCTTTGAGACATTGGTTATTCGATTGTGCATTGTTTAGTTTCTGGGTGTCTGGGGAGTTTTTAGGGTTTTTCTTTCCAGCTGCTTATTTTTTTTTTCATATGACTGTGGCTAGAATTGAGATATTATATGATTTTAATCCTTTTAAGTTTATTAAAATTGTGGCATAACATTTATCTTAGAATATATTCTACTGCTGTTGAGCTAAATGTGCTTATTGGGTCCAATTTATTTTTTTCTATATTATCTGTCAATTTTTAGGAGCATAGAAGTCCCATGATGTTGTGGCACTACTATCTATTTCTTGCTTTGGATCCGTTAATATTGCAATATTTATTTAGATCTTTCATTTGAGGTACCTACACATTTACAGCTGTTAGAACATCTTCAGGGATTAACCTTTTCATTACCATATGATGATCTTTTTCTATTACTATTTTGAGTTAATATCTATTATATGCTCATACCTTCTCTCTTGGCTTCTATTTGTTTGGAAAATCCATTCCTTCACTCCCTGTCTGTCTGTCTGTCTTGCAAAGTCAGTTGTGTCAAGGAAGCACATGGTTAGATATTTTTGTTGGATCCTTTAAAGATTCTGTAAACCGTTCTATATGTTGTGATGAAATGAGCTGATGTAATTGTTGATAAAGTTGGGATTTAGTGTCACCCCCTTGTCTCTGTGCTTTGCTTCCTCTTTCTTCCCTCCTTTGTAGTTTGATCTTTTATTGGCAGTGGTACTCTTCTTTTGGCCTTCTCTTCTGTGCTGCTACAATAGGTTTTTTTATGCACGGCTGTGATGGTTTGCATAGGCTTGGCCCAGGGTGTGGCCTTGTTGGAGTAGGTGTATCATTGTGATCGTGGGTTATAAGACCCTCATCCTATCTATGGAGCTGAAGGGTTTGTAGCCCCTTAGGACGAACAACAATATGAACTAACTAGTACCCTCAGAGCTCCCAGGGACCCAACCACCAACCAAGGACTATACATGGTGGGACTGAATGTTTTGGCAGCATGTGTATAGTAGAGGATTGCAAATTCGATCATCAATAGGAGGAGAGGACCTCAGCCTTGTGAAGGTTTTGTGCCCCAGTGTAGGGGAATTCCAAGGCCAATAAGTGGGAGAGGGTGGGGTGGCAGGCAAGAGGAGGGGGGAGGCAACAGGAGTTTGTTCTTGTTGTTTTTGTTTGTTTGTATGTTTGTTTTTTGGAGGGGAAACTGGGAAAGGAGAAATTTACATGTAAATAAAGAAAATACCTAATAAAAAATAAAATAAAATAAAAAGAAAAGAAAAGAAGACCCTCATTCTAGCTGCCTGGAAATCAGTATTCTGTTAGCAGCCTTCAGATGAAGATGTAGAACTCTCAGCTCCTCCTGCACCATGCCTGCCTGGATGCTGCCATGCTCCCACCTTGATGATAATGGACTGAATCTCTGAACCTGTAAGCCAGCCCCAATTAAATGTTGTCCTTATAAAAGTTGCCATGGTCATAGTGTCTTTTCACAGCAGTAAAACCCTAACTAAGACAACAGCCTATATATAAATTAGATATTTATAAGCATTTTTAATCCAATAGCGCTTAACTTTCATTTCATACACATGCATTGCACTTCTACACCTCTCAACGTTTTCTTTTTGATCTTACAACATCACAAGCACACTATTAAGATAACCTAACTCTACTGCCCATTGTCTTCACCAGCCAGTTCATGTGTTCACAGATAGATGTTGTTTAATTTTCAGTATCCTGGAAGGCCAAGCAGGTGGTGATGAAGATCCTCAGCTTTTGTTTTCTAGATAGGATTTTATTTCTTCTTCGTGTCCCAAAGACAGGCTTTCTGGGTAGAGTAGCTTTAGTTGATAGACTCTCCTCACCCCAGGAATGCTAAGCGTTCCATTCCACTCTCAATCCACCAGGTGTCCTGCAGACAGTCTACTGACCTCCATCTCGAAGTTCCTTTGGGCTTCGACTCTTGTTTCCCTCAAGATTATGGCAGTGTTTGGGTTTTGAAAGGTTGATTGTAATGTATATTTATGAAATCTTCTTTAGGCTGAAGCTTCCTGAGCACTTGGGCTTCGTGTACCTGAGTGTCCACATCTGGTACACACTCTGTGGAAGGTTTTAGCTATTCTTTTCTTTAAGTAGACATAGTCTTCCTTCCTCTTCCTCTCTGTCTTCTATAACCCAGTGATGTGCATTCTCTGGAGGCTAACCTGTAAAGCCTGTTGCATTTTCATGCTCCTCACACCATACCTGAGATGCTCTGCCATGTCTTACCACCAACATGGACCCTCTAAAGCTTTGAGTAAAGGTATTGCCTCCTTTAAGTCGCTCCGTCAGGCATGATGTCACTGCCATGCAAAAGTAACAAGACAGAAAATGAGTACCAAATGGGCAGGGTAGTTGCTCTAACCAAATCTGACCTGACCAAAGGCTTTAGGCCTTTGGAACTGGTTCACAAAAAGAATTTAGAAGAGTTTGGAGATACAGATTAGAGAAGCCATAGCATTCTGTAAGCAAAGCTTAGGGGGAAATCCTGGTAGGAGTTTAGAATAGCAGAACTTGAATAGAAGTCCAGTCAATCAGGGTCGAACTCATGAGGCTTCTATGGGGACAGGTACTCCGTTGGGATTGGATTAGAAGATATTCATGTCACATTTGAGAAAGACTTTGTCTACATTTGCCCATGTCCTATAATTCTGAGTGAGGCTGATTATCTTAGTTTGAGTTTTATAGACACCATGACCAAGGCAACTCTTATAAGGACAACTTTTAATTGGGGCTGGCTTACAGGTTCAGAGATTCAGTCCATTATCATCAAGGTGGGAGCATGGCAGCATCCAGGCAGGCATGGTGCAGGAGGAGCTGAGAGTTCTACATCTTCATCTGAAGGCTGCTAGCAGAATACTGGCTTCCAGGCAGCTAGGATGAGGGTCTTAAAGCCACACCCACAGTGACATACCTACTCTAACAAGGCTACCCTTCCCAATAGTGCCACTCCCTGGGCCAAGTGTATGTAAACCATCATACTGATTCAAAAGCAACAGGCTAATTAATGTGATGGAGTAGCTTTTGAGATAGCAAAGCATTTGGGATTTGGTATGGCTGTTGCTGGATGCTTTTATCCTGACTTACAGAGGTTTGAATAGGTATGACCCCATAGACTCATGTGTTTGAATGCTTGGCTCATAGGAGGTGGCACTATTAGGAGGTATGGCCTTGTTGGAGTAGGTGTGGCCTTGTTGGAGAATGTGTGTCACCGTGGGGGCAAGCCTGAGGTCTTCTAAGTTCAAGCTATACCCAGTGTGGCACACAGTCTCCTTCTGCTGCCTGTGGATTAAGATGTAGAACTCTCAGCTCCTTCTCCAGCACCATGTCTGCCTGCATGCCGCCATGCTTCCTGCCAGGATGATAATGGACTGAACCTCTGAACCTGTAAGCCAGCCCCAGTTAAATATTTTCCTTTATAAGAGTTGCCTTGGTCATGGTGTCTCTTCACACCGATAGAACAGTGACTAAGACAGGCTCTCCCCCATCAATCACTAATTAAGAAAATGCCACACAGGATTGCATACAACCTGATTTTACAGACACATTTTCTTAATGGAGGTTCCCTCCTCTCATATAATTTTAGCTTGTGTCAAGTTGACATAAAACTATCCAGCACAGGCCTCGTTTCTTTCTTTTGAATTTAATTTTCCATGCATCTTGACTAGATTTAAACTCATTTAGGTGACAATTCTGGAGCTCTTATGTGGTGGTGTTTCTGAAGGTTACCTGTGGAGAGATGCAACCTGAATATGGGTGGGGCCATCTCATAGGCTGAATGAATAAAAAGGGAGGAAGAGCAGGGGGAGAGGACGGAGGAGAAATGAGGGAGGGGAGGGGAGGGTAAGGGAGGAAAGGGGAAGGGAAGAGAGAGGGGAGTGGATGTAGATTCATCCTTCTGCTCCTTGGATGTAGACACAATGCAACCATCAGTCCTGTCTGCCCACTGCCATCCCTTCTGGTCATGATAGATGACATCCTCAAACTTTAAGCCAAAATAAACCTTTCTTTTCTTAAGATGCTGTTGTGTGGTGTTTGGCAACCAGAAAGGCATCTAGTACAGCCACTATAGCATATTACCCAAGTAAATCTAGAAGGGCAGGAAAACACTAAGATGTAGACATCTGCAGGGACTTTCTGAATTGGTCTCTTGTACCTGATGAAATAATGCTAATATCAGCAAAGGGGCCCCATGACATTACCAAGCTTCTGTTCAGCAAAGAAACAGTTGACTAAAGAGACACTCTACGCAACAGAAAAAAATCTTTGCTAGCCACACGCCGCCGAAGAGATTCATATCCAGAATATACAGAGGATTCAAAAAAGAAAAAAAAAAAACTCAACAATAATAAACTAAACAAGCCAATCAATAAATAGGCCAATGAAATAATCAAACTAGTCTCAAAAGATGAGTTACAAATGGTCAATTAACTCATGGGTCATCAGACAAGTGAGAATTAAAACCACACCGAGACTCTATGTCACCCCAGTCGGAATGGTCTCTTCATTAGCCGGGGTTCTCACGAGTCACAGAACTCATGAATGTCTATATATATTAAGGGAATTTATTGTAATGACTTACAGTCTACAGTCCAACTAACCCAACAATGGGCAGGTGTCAATGGGAAGTCCAAAAAACAAAAGCTGGTGAGGATGTGGACAAGGAGCCCCCTCATACACTCTAGCCACTAGGGAATCCAAGGAGGCTCCCAGAAAACTGAAAGTAGATCTATTATTTGGCACAGCTCTTCCACTCCTGGGTATGTACCCAAAGAACTCCACATCAACACATCACGGAGATACTTCACACCAGCACTTGTTATGGAACCAACCTAGATGTCCATCAGCAAAGGAATGGCTGAAGAAAATGTCCTATGTGTATACAATAGAATTTTTCCAGCTATAAAGAAGAAAGTGGATGCAGCCAATAAGAATTATATTATGTAAATTAAGCCAGTCTAGGATAAATATCATATATTTTCTCTCACATGTGGTTCGTAGATTTTATGTCAATATGTAAGATCACATGCACATACAAGACACAAAAGGAGAAGCTAAACTGTCAAGAGGAACAAGGAGGAGAGGAAGAAGAAGAGGAAGAGGGTTGGAATAGACTCAAAGGGTATAATATGCTTGCATGTAAGGGATACACACTAGTGAACAAAAGTAGACAGTACTTCCTTCTTTTCTATCTTCTGCAATGAAGAGTATACAGCACACGTTATTCTCTCTTAAGGCCAACAGAAGTCACCAACAAGAACATCCATGCCTAAAATGTTCTTGTTTGGTTTGTTATATGAAAGGTGTTTCTGAATACAAGTTCAATACCACTGCTCTGTTTTCTTTTACTAAAATTGGATGCTTCAGCTCTTTCAAGGAATGTGGCTACTTCATCTAAGTTACCAAACTAATAAGGGCAGAGTTGTGTATGGCACCCTGGCTTTCTTCCCCCAGAGGTCCATGGTCTCATTCTTATTTTGAACTCACTGCTTTATGATAAGTTTAAGGAAATGGCATATCTCATCAAGAGATCAGTATACAGTGAGAAGAACGTTTCTCCTAGTGTTGATTCAAGCTTTATGCATGAGGATGAGGATTGGGTTAAATGGATAGATTACACCATCAACCTCAACCGATTACGTGCATGTTGTATGGTAACTAGTGATGGGCGTTTCTCAGTCCCCACCTACAGCTATGACATTGGGTTTCTTCTCATACCTATAGAACTTTGTGCAGCTTACTTTTGAAGCTGTAACTTTAGATTATGCACATTTAGATTTTTATACATTTTGAAGACAAGGCTACCTTATCATTGTATAATGACCTTTCTTCCCTAAAGTCTTTATTCCGAAGAATACTTGAAAAATGAGCCCAGATGAGCCAACCTTCTTTATTCTTCCATGATATCTTTCTACAACAAAGGATAATAGATGGAAAATATCAACATAAGGAGCAAAACTACACCCTAGAAGAAGCAAGAAAGTAATCCTTCGACAAATCCACACAAATCTAATTCCACCTCATACAACAAAAACAACAAGTGACAATTACCTTTTCTTAATATCTTAATATGAAAATTAACATTACAAACATATCCTAAGTGACAGAAATCCAAAAATATGAGGAATTAGAAATTTGTTGATTGTCATCCAATGGTCTCTCTAATTTGGTAATTGGAGAAATAGATCCAATATTGTACAATCTATATATACTTTCAGCTTGTTTGTGACAGACAGTGTTTTGCTGTGTACAACATAAGAGTCTTGAAATCTTGCTTCTCCTATCTCAGCCTCTCTATTAGTATTGTTTATTTCATGTTTTTACACTATACTATGGTTTTCAGAACAGCTTATATATTTCAAAAGTATTTATATACCCAAGGGAGACATAGACAATTAACTTGGGAGGTGGCTTGTAGGAAAGAGAACAACAAAGAGTGAGACTGAATGCTTTGCTTGACATTTCTAGCTCTTGTATCAAGTTTGAAGAAGAGGACTTTATAAGTTACTCTTTCTCTGAGATGAATGCTTTTCAAAATCATCACAGCCAATGAACCAGATTCTTATCCTCACCTAATGTCTGTACCACCTTCCATGCAGAACCATTGTTCACTGAAACAGTTGGTGAATGACTTTATGGTTCTTAATCCACACACCATTTCTTAAATGAATGTAACCTGTTCTCTGTGGGCTGAGAATAAAGTCACTCACTCAAGTCAAATAGCTTTGACCATAGCAGGAAGTCTGTATCCAAAAATCATGCCTACAATTCATTCCTTGGCACAGCAAAACTGTCAACTCTCAGCTTACCTACTAGGGAGGTAAAATCCTTTGGTGATTTGAGGGTCATTGAAGGACAGCCTTATTACAATGAAACCCAATGTCTAAAAATTGTTCTTATTTTGGGCTTGTACCACAGAAAGAGCCAAGATTTTAAACTCTACTAAATACAAAATAAACAAACAAAAAGACTTTGTATATTTATGTTTGTTTAAGAAAATACTAGTAGTGATGTGTTATTTTGAAATATACAGTTAATATGTTTGGAGTTATTTGAAATTTATACTGAGAAAAATGTATGCATTTGCAGTATTGCTGTAGACAAGCATCTACATAACACTGCTAAATTGATTGTTTTATATCAAACAACTTTTATAATACTCTTTTTATTGTTATAATATTTTATAAATTTTGAGGAATATGACAAAAAAGATATTGTAGGTACTGAAGAGGGTGTCTCTGGGAGGAGTTGGAGTACAAAAGGGAAACAAGAATGTGTTTTAATTCTATTTACTTAAAATATGTTTTTAAATGTTAACAAATTCAGACAAATTGAAATCATGTAACTTTTTTCATCATAATGCAATAAAAGTTAAAAAAAAACAAAAATGAAAACAAAAAGAAATTATCTTTTTTAATGTGCTTATTTTTCCAGTCAATGTAGATGGCCTAGACACTGTTTTGTGGTATTTGGGTGAAGGACATGGCTGCTTTTTGTCCTCCTCTGAAGAGTCTGCCTGAGGCTAAGGTGAGAAGACTCAGATTAACTGCACTGACAAAGGAAGTCTCAGAAATACCCATCATAGACTTTGTTCTCTGGTTAAGTCTCATGAAGAGTATTTTAAACAAGCATAGCAAGTTGAGAAAGAAAAAAATATATATAAAGTATATGGTTTGAGTATTAAAGGGGCACCAGGAAGTGAAAAGGAGCTGAATCCTATGTTCTAGGAGATAGCAGATTAAGGGAGTAGGATTTTTGAGCAAGATCTTACCCAGCTAAATTTAGATCCAGGCATAGTGATACATGCCTTTAATCCCTGGTGATAAAGCCAAACAGATCTCTGAGTTCAAGGCAAACCAACCTGAGACAGAGCAAGTTCTAGGTGAAGTAAAGCTTAAATCCAGGCATGGTGGTACACACTTCGTAATCCCAGGAAACAGCCATCAGATCTCTTTAGTTCAAGGTCAGTCTACAGAGCAAGATCCCAGACAGCCAAGTTCAGGAAGTGAAGGATTGGAAAAGAGTAAGCTAATGAGAACAGAGGCGGAGCATGTTCCAGCTCCTGCAAGCAGCAGAACCCAGCAGCTTCAGCCACATGCCTCTGTTCTTTATAGTCAAGAAGAGAAGAACACTACTATTAATGTTGCTTAGCTAGACCTAAGAAATCAGAGGTGATTAAGAAGAGACCAGCATCACTGAGGTAAAACCTGGGAAGTGTTTTCTGAGAGCACAAAGAAGCTGTGTTTCAGAAATAACCAAGGTTGTACCTCATGTTATAGCCATACTTGGTAATGTGTAAGAGTCACCCAGGCAGTACTGGTTTTGAAGGCATAAAGGGATCATGAAGAGCAGCTGAGACTTGGCACTGTGAGAGGCCATGGAAGGCTATTAATGAAGGTGCAGCTCAGTCGTAGTTGACTGCCCAGGACTGAAGGGGTCACGCTATAATATGAGTATAACCCTGGTGCAAAAACTAAATAAAGAAACAACAAAAAGAAAATTATTTACCAATTCCTCAATGAATATAGGTAACAAAATTCTCAATAAAAAAAACCCTTTAAATCAAATTCAAGAAGAAATTTAAAAGATCATGCATCATAACCAAGCAGCAGCATTCCAAGGATGCAAATTTGTTTCGATATATACAAATAAAATATAAAAGGATGTTAGGATGTAAATCACACGATCATCTAAGTAGACACCAAAGAGGCCTTTGAAATAATTCAACACCCCTTCATGCTAAGTCTTAAAGAAACTAAATAGAAGAATATATCCTGACATAATAAACACTACATACATACACACACATACACACACACACTCACACACTAACACACACACTCACACTCATACGCACACTCACACTCTCTCTCTCACACACTCACACTCTCTTTCACACACACACACACACACACACATAACTAATACTCAATGTTATATTAAATGGGGGGAAATTAAAAGAATTTCCTCTAAAATCTAGAATGAGATAATCTGTCCATGTCTTTCAATTTATATCTGTTTTTGTTTTGTTGATTGAACGATTGTTGTTCTGTGTTTCATATTGGAAAGAAAAAATGGTTAAAAGTTTACCTGATGGCTGTCTACCCTTTGATTTGGTTTAACTTGTTTAAAAGCCAGTCTCAATATGCACAACAGAAACTGATAGGTTGCCCTGCACAGTGGCTGGGAGTCATGCCCAGCTGGAGAAGCCCTGCCAGGGGCTGATTGTCTACACTAGCCGCTCTTAAAGGGGCCAACGGCTTTCCTGCATCCTTGGTAACAGAGATGATGGCTGTTTTTTCCTAGAAAAATCTCTGCAATTGTGTTTATTGGGTTCAGCAAGTGACAAGGTGCTTTTTCTCTTGAAATTACAGCTAGAAAGGATAAGAAAATTCTGTTTGTTCTAAATATATAAGACGTGTGCAGCCACTTCATTTTTGTTTCTGACTGGTTTTAAAGGTATAAATATGTTCTGCATGTCTTGGTTATAGAGTATTGGCTTATAATTTATTGGGTATGATTAGAAATTTGTAACATTGGTAACAGAAAGTTAGCTTAAAACTGGTAACCAGTTAAACAACAGCACGTGGTATGAGCCAACCTAGGAAAAGAGGTCTCTAAAGATACTTCTAAATTAGGATAATAGTTTATGTAATTCTTATCCTAGAAAACAGACTTATAAAAGATAGGATTTAGGGCAGTGTCCCTTTGGTGAGGTATTGGAGGCTGCACAGTTGTGCATTCGTGTGCAGGAATTAGCAGTCAAACTTTGTAATGTGAAATTAATACTCTTGGTATTGATTTTAAAGAGAATGGATTGTTTAAAACTGGGGTTTTTTCCAAAATTATGGTTCTGCTCTAATATTGCAAAAGAAACTTTAAAATTATAGTTAAACTGCCAGTGTTGTACTGGCTTCAGTTTGCAGTTCAATCAGAGGCTCAGGATTTTTAACTCATCCATATTTGTAATTAAGAAAAAAATCAATCAAGTGGAGATGATTGCAAGAGTAATAAAAGAGTTAAAAACAGCTATAGCACATTACTGCCTGCTGCCCCTTTTACACAAGCTTTATTGGATAAAGTGGTAGAAGCAAATTTAACCCCCTAGATTGGAAAGGAGATCTCAGCGGGAGTTTACATGAAGTCCTGATGAGCCATTCCAGGAAATTGTGGATAGATTGCTAAAAGCAGCTGGCAAAATTTTTGGAGATCCTCAGGCAGGAGTTCCTTTTGTTACACAATTGTCTTATGGGAATGCTAATGCAACCTGCTGCGTAGCTATCCAGCCATAAAGCAAAACCAGACTTATCTGGATACATTCGTCTTTGTGCAGAAATTGGACCCTCATATAATCAGGGTCTGGTTATGGCTGCTGCCTTACAGGGGACTACAGTACAAGCAATGCTTTCACAGTGCCGAGGTGATAAGGAATGTTTTCATAATGGGGGCATAGGTCATTTGAGGAAAGACTGTCCAAAAAATCTAGGCATACACAGGCAGCAGAATCACTCCTATGGAATCTGTCCTCAGTGCAGGAAGGATAATCATTGGGCCAGGCCTCAGGAAATAGGCCCACAGTACATCTAATACCTTCCAAATTTGTTAAGAGAGGACAAGGTGGCTTTGGTTCATCTGATATGTATTGGGTCCAATCTATTACTAATAAGAGATCTAATCTTAAATTACTAATTGAAGAAAAATAGGCTTTGAAGGATTAATAGACACTGGAGCTGATGTACTCACTCACCTCCAAGGGATTGGTTATTCCATTAATCCAAAACAAAGTTCCAAACTTAAGATTTATGAAGGGTTAATGAAACTAGGAACTTGTGGGGGCATTACAACCTGGCTTGCCTACTCCAGCTGCCATTCCAGGAAATGCATATGGAATTATTATGGATTTGGAGGATTGTATTTATACTGTTCCCTTGCATACTAGTGACTGGGGGGCTTGCATTTAGTGAGCTTCCTTGAAGAGCCCATGAAGCAATATCATTGGAAAGTTTTGCCTCAAGGAATGGCTAATAGCCCTATATCATGTAAAAAAAATTTTGTCACTGTTTCAATACACGAAGTTAGGACTTTGAATCTTTCAGAGTATATTATTCATTATATGGATGGTATTTGTTACCTGATGCCTCTGAAGGAGTTTTACTACAAGCCTTTGCTCTTCTTATACAACAAGCTTTAAATTTTTGGAGTAGTTGTTGCTCCAGAAAAGATTCAAAGACAGTATCTTTTCCAATATTTGGGACATCAGTTATATTCTAAACAAATTGTGGCACAGAAACTTCAAGTAAGAAAAGATAATTTACTTTAAATGATTTTCAAAAGTTGTTAGGAGATATTAATTGGCTAAGACCTCATCTTAAGCTTACCACAGGAGAACTTAAACCTCTGTTTGATATTCTCAAGGGAGATGCAATTTCTAATTCCCCTCAACAATTAACTGATGAGGGATGAATAGCTTTGCAGAAAGTAGAGGAAGCTATTAGCCAACAACAGATACATTATACAGTCTACAATCAATTTTTGGCTGTTTCACAACAGTCCTTTGGCAGAAGAGACCATTAATGTGGATTCATCTTTCTTCGTCTCCAATAAAGCTTGAACACCCTATTATGAAGCTGTTGTGGTGTTAATAAAGAATGGCAGGATAGAATCCTGAAAGTGTTTTGGAAAGAATGACTTAAGAGCCTAAAAAATGTTTATTCCTTATTCCAAACAGCAATGAGATTGGTTGTTGGAGGATACTAATATTTGGCCTATTGCATGGCAAACATTTTAGGCAAATTTGGTAATTTTTCTCCAAAAGACAAGTTGTTAGAATTTGCCTCTAAGCATACTTTTGTATTTCCTGTAAATTTACACATGCAGCTGATAAAGAATACATTTACCATATTTATAAACAGCTCATCTAATGGGAGAGAAACATATGTAACTGGATCACATGTTTAGTCTCTTGAGTCTCCCCCTCCACTTCACAAATAATTGAATTATGTGCTGTAGCTACTGTTTTTGAAATGTTGAAAAACAAGCTTTTATTTTGTATACTGATAGCTAATATATAGCTCATGGTTTACAATTGCTTAAAATCATTCCTTTTTTACATACTGCTAATTCTCAAATTTTACAGTTATTTATACAAAAACAACTTAATTTAAGAAACATGTACTGTTCCTTACTTTATAGGCCATTTATGAGCTCATACTGGATTCCCTGGACTCCTGGGCAATGCCACAGCAGATTTGTATACCGGGCAGACTATAAGCCTTACACAGAAATAATTGGCCATACCATCTAATCCTTTACATCATCAAAATAGTAATAGTTTGAGACAACACTTTTGTCTAGAAAATATAGACATCAAATTGTAAAGACTTGTTTTCAGTGTCCTCAATTTCTTCATGTACCACATAATGGTGTTAATTCTCAAGGACTCACACCTAATCAATTATGGCAAGTGGATATTACCCATATTTCCTTATTATCCTAAAATACGAGGTATTGTGGAACAGGTCCATGGAATTTTAAAACAATATCTTCATAAAAAACAAAAAATGGGGAATTATATCTGCTTACACATTATTTAAATCATGCTTTTTATTTTTTAAATTTTAAAATTTGGATGCCAAGGAACTCTCTGCTGAGTGTCTATGACACCCTACAACTAGGCATACTTATGCCTAGGTGAAATGGAAGGATCCACTTACTGGCATGATCCCAATCAGGTATTTAATATGGGAAAGAGGGCATGTTTGTGTTTTTTCTGCAGGATGCTGCAGGAGTGTGCTAGCTGCCAGAGTGATTGGTGTGAAATGCTGATGCTGGGACAAAGGATGATGCCGACCTGTGAGCTTGCTGAGTGCCCTGACAATGGTGACAATAGAAAGCTGTATTGGACATATGTTCCTGACCCACCTTTGCTTGCCTATGTCCCAGATTGGACAAGATGCCTTGCTTCAAGCTTATAGACTTTGTGGAACAGAGAACATGAAGACTGTGAAAACTGACTTAGAAAAATTAATCAAAAAGAGAAGTTCTAATGACTCTTTTCTTTCCTTTAATGTGACCAGTTATTCTGACTCAATCATGGACTGGTCTAGAAATCAATCCAATATTGGAAAAAACAAGAAATGACAGTCTTCATTTGGAAGGCTGATTCGGTAAATTTTCAGAGACATATGTAGAAGTTAGTTACAGTTCTTTATGAAGTTACATTGACAGCAGATAAAATTGGGCAGTATCTGGATCTCAAACAAGAGTTAGTGCATGTATTTAAGCTCTAATATTTTAGTCCTTCAACAGGGAGGACTATGTACAGCCCTCCATGAAGAATGTTACTTTTACAGTGATCATTCAGGAATAGTAAAGGATTCTATGGCTAAAGTTTGAGAAGGACTAGCCAAAAGGAAAGGAGAAAAAGAACAAAATCAGGGATGGTTTGAATCCTGGTTCTCTATTTCCCCATGGCTTACAATTTTAATTTCTACACTGCTTGGACCGTTAATTATAATTTTGTTGCTTTTAACTTTTGGACCTTGTATCTTAAACAGATTGGTTGCCTTCACACAGGATCACTTTCAGCAAGTTCAGCTATTCACCATGGCAGTTATTTATCACTATGGAGAAATGCATTGAGTGCATATTCATGTGTCTTTTGTGGCTTTGGTCTGAATGGGAAAGAGTATGCTGTAGAAGGCCAACATTCAGGGATGGGTAAGAGTGTTCTTGAGCTCCTATCAACCTAAAACAGACATACATCAATGCTATGTTTGTCCTCCATGATGGGTAAGAAGGAGTAATATAGACACCAACCTAAGACAGACACAGTTGCCTGGCCACACTATACCCTAGATGGGATTATAGAAAACAAGTAAATCTTGTATGCAACCCCCATCCCCTCACCCCCCACCCCACCCCTGGTCCAGCTACTGATACTGCTCATCTTTAAAAAACAAAAAAGGGGCTGGTGAGATGGCTCAGTGGGTAAGAGCACTGACTGCTTCTTCGGAAGGTCATGAATTCAAATCCCAGCAACCACATGGTGGCTCACAACCACCCGTAATGAAATCTGACACCCTCTTCTGGTGTGTCTGAAGACAGCTACAGTATACTCATTTATAATAAAAAATAAATAAAAATAAAAATAAAAAACAAAAAAGGGGGAATTGTGCCCTTCCCCCAGCCTTAAGCAGGCTAAACAGACCCTGAGTGCTTGCCACAGTGGGTTTACAACCTAGGTGGAGTCATCTGCCTCACTGCACCTGCAATTTCCTACAGGAACTTAGAGAAATAGACTGCCTGCTGAGCCTGCTTTGCAACATAATCCATCTGAAACAAAAGATGGGTTTTGTGCTCTTCCCCTTATAAGCTGGAACTGCAGAATTAAACTTTGAGCCTTGATCAGAACTTTTGTCTCAGCTTCTCTTGCACCCTGTCCTTTTTCATTTCCAGCACCCCTGGTTCATTCATGGCCACTGGACAGCTACAATAGCTTATTCTTTATGGCTTTCTTGGTCTGCTTTGGTTGGTTGGTTGGTTGGTTTGGATTGATTTTTGTGCGGCGGCAGCAGCAGTGTTTTTTGGCTGGTCTTGAACTCACAGAGGCCTACCTCTGCCTCCCAACTGCTGGGATTAAAGGATGCACCATCATTGCTCAGCTTCAGCCTGCTTTTTTATACATCTCAAGACCACCTGCCCAAAGATAACACTGCCCACGGTGAGCTGGTGACTTCAAAATTAATCATTGATCAAGAAAATGTCCTGCAAGCTTGTTTACGCCAGTCTTATGGGGGTATTTTCTCAATTGAGGTTCACTCTGCTCAGATGACCCTAGGCTGTGTCAGGTTGAGGTAAAATTTAACTAGCACAAAGCATTTTCCAGATACAACTGGGCATATGTACATATAAACTCACAGAGACTGTCAGCACGTGTGCAACAGCTGATCAATCTCAAGCCAGACAAAATCCCAACACAGGATAAAGGAAGTGAGCATAAAGCCTTGCCCTAGTCAAGAAGCTAGTCTCAAATGGTGGCTTCTGGGAAAGTGAAAATCCATTTCCTTTAGTGGAAAGACAGGGGGGTGTCTGAGGCAGGTCCTGTGCTCAGGAGTAGTTGGCCAACACAAATCAAACTCTGTGCTTTAATGGCTTTTTCTTTCCTTCCCTCTTCCTCCTTCCTTCCTCTTTCTATTTTTCTATCTTTCTATCTTTCTTTCTTTATTCCTTCCTTCCTTCCTTTCTTCCTTCATTCTTCTTCTTCTTCTTCTTCTTCTTCTTCTTCTTCTTCTTCTTCTTCTTCTTCTTCTTCTTCTCCCCCT